>JASUDE010000365.1:0-48408 GCA_034509685.1 Colletotrichum cereale | reverse complement strand
TATGCTGATATATAACCCTCTAAAACCCTGTTTTTGGTGTAAAACGGTGGGCGGAATGCAGGGGTGGGCGGAAAGTAGGTGCTTTGACTTACATCATTGTTCGGATTTGATGCCTTAAGAGTAGAATCTCTATAGAACTTAAACATGTCCCTTCTTCCATTTTTAACGACGCTCCGGAAGCTCCCTTTCTCTGTTGTATAACTTTTCGTTCTATCTAAGAATTTGCCATTATCTTTGCATTTAACGTGTTCGCCCATTATGTTTCTCGGGTCTACGCTGGTGCTGTGTTTTGCAGTCACGGCAGAAGCATTTGCAGTGCGGCGTGGCGCAAATGACTGGTCTGCACCGACTGTTGCCGATCGTAAGACTTTCATCCAAAGTCATTGGTGCTAAGTCCGTTTCTAACGAACATCAGGCCGTAGCCCGTGCCCCATGGTTAATGCGCTTGCTAACCATGGGTTTCTCCCCCGCAATGGGTTGAATGTCTCCCTTGCAGACCTCATTACTGGTTTCACAGCTGCTGTGAACTTGGATCCTGCTGCAACCACCCTAGTTGGGCAGAAAGCCCTTCTCACTTCCACCACTGGGAATAACGCGACGTTCAACCTAGACGATCTCAACACCCATGGGAGTGAGTCTCACACTTCCTCCATTACTAGCCTGAAGCTGACCGCACTGCATTAGTTATCGAGCACGACGGCAGTTTGAGCCGCAACGACTTCTATTTCGGCGACAACCACTCATTCAATCTGACTATATGGGACTCTGTGGCGTCTTACTTCACTGATTCCACTATCTCGATTGATACAGCAGCGAAGGCCAGGAAAGCACGTCTGCAAGCCGCTGCCACTGCCAACCCGGAATTCGATCTTACAGCCGATGGTGCTCAGTTCAGTTTCATCGAGACTGCTCTCTATCTGTCTGTGTTTGGGAACTCGGGCGACGGTAATGCTAGAACCGAATGGGTTAGGGTACTTTTTGGTATGTGTATATGATCCCTGGTCAAGCTACTTAGCTCACTATTTTCAGAGAAGGAACGTCTTCCTTTGGAAGAAGGGTTCTCAAGGTCGACTTCACCAATTACTGCAGCGGGAATTATTGGTTTAGTTAGCAAGCTTGCAGCCGCAAGCGTCTAGGTTATATCAACGGACCTGATAGAATCGGTTTCGCTCTCGTACTGAGCAAGTCAGCAGAATGACCAGGAGTTAATCAATTAGTAAAAGAAAACATGCATGATTAAAAGGCCGATTCAGTTGATACATGTACACAAGCGAAGTGCCTGGCCGGTGCAGTCTAAGTCTGTAACTTCAAACACACCTCTATCTGTCATCAGTGAAAAGGGCTCTTGGGGAAGCTATTTGGGTAGAACCACTAGCACAAAACCTCAGTTAGTGCCTGTATTATGCCACGTTACCAGCCCCTTCTTATGCGCGGAACTCACAGTACTGCAATGTACTGTGTGTGCTTATTTCGAGGTAAAGCATCCGAAACATATCAACTTATCACATACAATACAAATTCCGATTTTGTATACGTAATGTTCACTTAAGATAATAATCCGGAAGTCCAAAGCTATTCAGCCATGTGGGACTACTTGACCAAAGACGTCAATTTAATCACGTTACATACCGCGGCTGATTCTTTGGTGTCACCTTACATGTGTACCAGTAAATGCTGTTGTTCAATCGGTCCTTCTCATTGGTCATAAAGTCGTAGAGGCAATGTTTTTGTGCATTAACAAGCATATGGCAGCGAGGGATAATCTAACTTTTGTACGGTACACACACTTTACGTAATTGGTCAAGTACATGGCATCAGGGAGAAGATTCCCTACGTCTGAACCGGGATGATGCCACAAAAGGTCATAAGCATGTGGCCTGGTCAGTAAATCTCGAACGTTCATTTGACACCCCACTGTTTCTATTTTCTACGCAGTACCGGTAGATTCTTGTTGCTGTCCCAAACATTGGCACATGAAGATACCACTGCACAAGTTCAAAAGATCATGTAATTACCAGTGTCGTCCAAATGATATTATCTTCAACTGTCCGAGGTTTCAGAATCATCTACCGAGAGTACCCATGGACCTTTTGTACTGCTTTCTGCACCTGACCATCCCAAGATCGATGTTTCTGACATTTCTGCAGAAGCAGTGGTGGGCAGCGTGGTAGTGTGCGCGGCAGCTCTTGGCGTTCTCGTGATCACGTCAGCAAGCAAGGAGCATCACCATCATCACGTAAATCTGTTGATAGTTTGAGACGGTGCGTCTATTGATGCATTAACGCAGATTTTCAAGGACTGGCAACCACATGCTTCGGTGTAACAACCATGGCTGTCTTATGCACCCGAATTCTTATTTATGGCTACCATATTCGGTTGCAACAGAGCGACATGAACCTCGGAAGAAGCGAAACATTCTTTCAGGTTATGCATCCTGACCAAAGCGTCATGTCGACTGCGTCAACATCGTGTGGCAAAGATGGCCGATGCTTCATAGGGGTTTGACGCACTGTCTGAGCTTATCCGAGAACTTTGTTGAAACACGTGAAGACAAGACTGCCGAGGTTTGAAATCAGATGAAACTATATATATGAGGCTCAGATATCCGTCGTTTTTGTTGGTAAAGTGTTTTCTCATTGGCAACGCAGTGTCAAATGATTTGTGCTTTCACTCAACAATGTCTTTAACTACGACAACTACCGCCCCCTCAACTATGAGGGTCGAAAGGAAAAATCCTATGAAATCGACATGGAGACGAGGCGACAGGCGTGACTGGAAATTTGGCCACTTTCTCATCGAGAAACTGGGTATATATCACGATGAGTTAGATCAGCCGGCACCCGTCCACGCTAAAGGAGATCCCGTTCCATATATGCCACATTGGCAATTTCACCGGTGGATTATCCTACACGCCACGATTCCTCTCCTGGTTCATCAGGCAATAGTCTCTTTGACTGGGTACAACATCCATCCAGTTGCTGCCTTTATCTTCTACAGCTTCACCATCAAGTTGATCGCCATTCACCAAATCAACATCATCCGAGCACTCGGCCAACGTTATGGTTATTTCGATGGCGACAAACACGAGCGTGATGGCGTACCAGACCAAAGTATCCAGACCGTTCTGAATTCCCTCATTTCTACAGCGACATTCAGGGCGATGATGGCAGTTATCTTGGCTTATCGAAGTGATGATGCCCCAAGCACAATCAATTGGAAGCTACTGCCGTTGGAAATTGGTTTATATGGGGTCGTGCTGGACTTTTGGTTTTACTGGTATCACCGGCTGATGCACGAGGTTGATTTTCTGTGGAAGTACCATCGGACTCATCATTTGACCAAGCACCCAAACCCTTTGTTGTCCCTTTTTGCCGACAGCGAGCAGGAGTTTTGGGATATTGCTGGGATACCATTCCTGACGTGGGCCACACTGAGACTTATTGGTTTGCCAATGGGATTCTACGAGTGGTGGTTCTGTCAGGAATACGTTATTTTTCCCGAGTTGACAGGACATAGTGGCCTTCGCGTCTGGGCTACTAGTCCTAGCCCATTCTCATTACCTCTCAAGTGGTTTAGGAGCGAGCTCATCCTGGAGGATCACGATCTACACCACCGAATGGGGTGGAAAGACAGTGGAAACTACGGCAAGCATACGAGGTTATGGGATCGTATCTTTGGGACTTGTATGGATCGGATAGAATGCAAGGAGGGTGCGGCGGACTACACGAATACCGCCGTGATGCCGCTACTCTGAGGGCATCCATCCGTGTGGTTGATCTCAAATGGTATGATATTTAGCGGGAAAGTGATTTCAAGATCACAACTGGACAGCGATATCAGCCTTTTACTGCAGGCTTTCGATAGATACTAGCAGAGAAGCTTGAGTGTAGTAGTGAGTGGATGTCATACAAAACAATTGCTTCTACATATAAGTGTTACTGTAAAGTGTTTAACCGTGGTGCTTTCCAATATATGAATGTGTCATACATCTCAGGACAGTGACTTGGGTATTTCTGAAATGTTAATACTTTTACCGCTTGAGAAAGACGTTGGTCGGTCACTCACTAAGGAAGGAACATTACATTTGGCACAACATATAGGCAGGATTTTCTTTTAAATGCGACTTAATGCTTTAGTTAACTTTTACTCTACATGGCTTCTGATATCCTTATAGATGTGTTTTCACTATGGTTCAATTGACTGACAACAAATCACGCAGCGACATTGGGAGGCAAGCTTAGGGGGGCAGATGGTTACTGGTCTCACTAAGCTTGCCGTACCTTCCCAAAACATCACCCACTTTGGAGCTTGACTAACTTGACCTACACAGGTTCGGCATGCCGAGAAACTGAGGACTCAGGTTGAGGACTCAAGCGCAGGCGCGGGTGTTCGGCAACATCAAGCTGCCGTCAACAGTAACATGAGGACTCTCTACTCCACAAATCCTTGTATTTCTCCAATTTAATTCGTTGCATGCATCTTTTTTAGCGCCGCTTCAATGGCCTCAACACGTGATGCCCCTTGCGCTACAGTGCAAGCATTTTCTATTGCTCTCTAGCCGACATTATCTCCGCACTTCAACTTCGCCTATCATAAATCCGAGGATGCAATCGGCGCATGCTCAGTTGACAAACTTTTGACTTATAAATAAACTTGGCGCTTTTCTTTCCAAGTCAGTCGCATTGAACCATTTGAGTGTTTAGAAGAAGCAATATACCCAACAATGATGCCGTCCGAAACGGTCCCGTGGCTGTCGCGGCTTGGCGCAGAGAGCGGCTTCACCTCCATTATTGAGTCCTGTCGCGACACCAAGGTACTTTGCTTACAGCGTTTCGTCCGACTATTCGCCTACGGGGCCTCTTTTCTCATTCTAGTTCACTTCCTCTCCAGTCTCAACTTCTCTGACGAGCGAATCGGCCTATTCATGACACTTACGCTCCTTGGAGACGTTTTCATCAGCTTCTTGCTGACAGCAATAACCGATCAAGTCGGTAGAAAAAAGGTCCTTGCAGCGGGTGCGGTCTTGATGATCATGAGTGGTCTGATCTTTTCATGGGCCGACAACTACTGGGTTCTTGTTGCCGCAAGTATCTTCGGTGTTATAAGCCCAAGTGGCAACGAGATTGGCCCTTTCCGAGCAGTTGAAGAGTCGATCCTTGCTCAGCTTACAGTGCGGGACAAAAGAAGTGACATCTTCGCTTGGTACACCCTGTTTGGCTCCGCCGGCGCTGCCTTTGGTACACTTACATGCGGTTGGGCTGTCCAAGTCCTGGAGCAAAACAAAGCCTGGACTCAACGCGAAGCATACAGAGTCGTGTTCCTCATATACGCCGGCCTTGGTGCCCTCAAATTAATGCTCATCATCGGTCTCACTTCCAGTGTCGAGGCTGCGCCACTCAGGCCTGATGATGCGGTTGTGCGGGCCAGTGAGGAGCGTCAAGCATTGCTCGCTGATTCGGATAGTGGGGGAAATCATCCTCAACAGTCGACAGAAAGACCCCCTTTCCCAGGCATATTGAAGCGTATGCGGGCTTTGGTACCCTATATATCTCCGCTGTCTCGGTCTATTTTGTTCCGATTACTTCTCCTATTCTGCATCGACTCCTTTGCCTCGGGAATGGCATCGCCGTCTTGGCTAACCTATTTCTTCACCACGGTCCACTCGCTTCAACCAGGATCACTGGGCACGCTATTCCTGGTAACAAATCTCCTCGCCACAATCTCCAACATCGCCGCACTTCCTCTCGCACGTCGTCTCGGTCCGCTCAAAACTATGGTGTTTACACATTTACCCTCGGCTGTCCTACTTGCGATGATACCATTGCCCTCGGCTGGTCCTCTAGGGACTTGGGTTGCGATGGCTTTTTTATCTCTCCGAGCTTGTACACAGAGTATGGACCAGGCACCAAGACAAGCATTCCTCGCCGCTGCGGTCCTTCCAAGCGAGAGAACGGCCGTTTTAGGCGTGGTCAATACTGTTAAGACGTTGGCACAGGCAGGCGGCATTGGATCTGCAGGTTTTCTCTCAGGACGACATCTTTGGATTGTGGTCCTTTCGGGAGCTGGAGCTATGAAGGCGGTTTACGATCTTTTGATGCTGGTAATGTTTTTGAGTCTTAGGGATAGGGAGACAAGCAGTACAAAGTCATGTTCGAGAGATGAGGAAGACTCATAAGGAACCAGGAAAAGGCTTGTCAAAACTACATAACAGGTTTATATTTTGGCGGAAAATCATTAGTCACGTTGTCGACGTGCTGTGACTAGTCCAGCCGTTTTACACCCTCTTTGCGAACTATGGCCTCGAGTCTGGGCAGCTCAAACGTCCTGTAAGCAAGTTCATCCAATAGCCACTCCCCAAAGAGCAGTCTTGCCAGCCAGACCGAACCAGCCATACCACCAGCCCAGAACCAGTTTCTCGCACCACCGAGCCAGCCGCCCAGCCAGCCTTCTCCTTTCAGTGCCTCTGCAACAAGCTGCTGCGCGAAGTCATCTGCTGATACAGTGGCGTTGTTCTGGGAGAAAGTCAGGCGCTTGGAGTAGATGTCTTTGGCCCGAGCGTAAAGGGAGTTCGGCGGCAATTCGCGCTTGAGCTTCGCGATCTGGCTCTTGACAGTCCCGGTCATAGAGACCATGACGCGAACACCAAAGGGACGCAACTCTTGTCGAAGGGTGCGGCTGTACGAGTTCAGGGCCCCTTTTGTCGCTGTGTACACTGAGCCGAAGACGTAAGGCGAGATTGCAGAAAGGCTACTAATCATAATGATGAGGCCCCGAGTTGGGATCAACATCGGCACAAAAGCCTGGACCATAGCCATGACACCAAAAACGTTTGTCTCAAATGTCTGCCGTACCTCGTCCATGTTGATGTCGGTAGCCGGAGTAGTATGGGTAAGGCCACTACTGGATTGTCAGAACCTACTGGGTGTGTAGATCACCGGCTTCGCGTGAGAGCCATCTGTTGTATATGTCCGGTTCACTCGCCGGTTCACCCGGTTTACGGTGTTCGCTTCAACGTGATGGCACTTCTGGCACAGGGGAAACTTACGCATTGTTGACAAGGAAGTCAAGACGACCTTCCGTCAGTTCCGCGACACTTTTCTTGCAGGCGGCTATGCTCTCGGCATTGGTCACATCAAGCGGTAGAGTCGTCAAGCCTAATTCGCTCAAGTCCTGGAGAACTTCGGGTCGACGGGCCGTTGCGATAACATGAAGACCTATCAGCGAGTTCGCGTGAGTATAGTGCATTAACCTTGACGCTTCTTTGTCAAAGCAGGGGCTACATTAGATGGGGGATTCTAACGCTGATACTACCCACCTTTGGCGTGAAATTCCTTGGCCAGGGCGTGGCCAATCCCTCCTGGAGTGCAGCTATGGGAATCGCGTCAGCGCTAGAGCCTTGGGGCGGTCAATGTTGGGGGTCAAGGATCGGTGCCCTGACATGCTTTCGCTTACCCAGTGATTAGCACCGTCTTCTTGTTTGCCGGAACTCCCATATTGCTGTACTGCGATTCGCTGCTGAATGTTGAAGATGAGGAAGAAACTTGCGAGCGAAGGGAGCGCGTTCTGGGTAAACTAGCGCACGAGACTCTCGGACTGTTTGGCGAGCATTCCGAGGTATTACGTCACGCTCGGTCAGAAAAGACATGTGGATCGGCGGGATCGCGCATCCCCGCAAGCAGCCACGGACGTCCACTCAACATTCCCCGAACCTCGGTCAAGTCCACCTTATCCAAAGTTTAAGTAGGTGCTCTGCACTGCTCTGCCTTCAAAAATAAACATATATCCTGTCACAATGTGATATAAGGCGTTAATTGCTGCCCGCAATTAACGGGGTCGTTTCTTCGATATATTTAGCTACCCATCATCTCTAATACTGTTTTACAATAAACATAAGCATAGACAGAATAAAACCCCCTCTCCGGCTTCAAAATGTAGGCATGAATACTGCACAGTGGAAGAATCACCTTTGACGGAATTTCTAATGTTGAAGGCTTCCGCGGGGAATGACCTTCTAATAATGAGGTCACTTCCATACTTACTTGATCGACTTAATAGTAGAGGTATGCGTTATAAATGACTATGGTGGATTAGACAGGCATATCGCTTTGCTTTAATTGCGAACTATCTCTATAACGTACCCGACTTCTGGAAGAAGTAGCATAGTGTACAATGGTCTAGAACGCAACAGGATGGCTCATGGCGTTTGCCTTCTATCAATTTTACATAGTAATATTTTCCAAAAGTTCCAACTACACCAACTGCCATCTGGATTAATGATGGTAGTCGCCAAGCATGTAAGTATTCCACGAGCGTTTAGTAATCTCAACTCTCCGGGAAAAAAACATAGCTGAATACAATGTCACCAGACCAGTCATCACACTGTTGGCACAGGCATCCGGGACTTGTTTGAAGTCACAGATTAGCTTGACCCCAAGGCTCCATAGACAACGCCACGACAGCAAAGCATTTCGTCACTGCTGTCTTTTTCCATCCACATGACAGGGTTCCTTGCCAACATGTCTAGAAGCCTTGCGGGTTATTTCCTGCTTCGCGAAGCTTCGAACATCCTTGAGTGTCGCGTCAGGCAGAAATATAAGCACAAATGACAAGATTACATTTCCTGGGCACAAACAATTGTTGCAAGGATCATATTATCGGATTTCTTAAGCTGGCTGCTATTGACCTTATGTGCTTGCTAATGCGCGACAATTCTCGCATCCCGTCGAGTTCCGCTTCATTTGTCCTCCTGGCCTCCATCCTGATGGGACTCAACGTTACTTCCAGTCGGTAGTACCTCGCCCTAGCCTAGCTTATCTGTCCAACTCAAGCTTACATTGGCAAGTAGGACTCGTCGGCGCTCGTCTCAGCGCGAACCTTCATAGGAAGGTAAGACTCGTCGGCGCTTGTCTCGGCTCTCTTCATCGGATCGTATGACTCATCGGCGCTCGTCTCGGCACGAGCCTTCATAGGGAGGTAAGACTCATCGGCGTTTGTCTGGGCTGTTGAAAATCAGTATGATGATTTTGTAAAAGCTGGATTTCATGCCTTACCGTGGCCAGGGCTAGGAAGGGTAGGCAGAGACACAGCAGAGGCCGCCAAGACGGCGAGAATAATGACAATCTTCATATTGGAGGAAGTTGGGTCACCTTCGAAGTTGGGACAAGTCGAGATTCCTGTACTAGGAATGATCTTGATCTGGAATTCGACGAGTTTAAGTTCGAAAGTTTTGAGATGGATGACCTCTATAACTCTTATGGTGTGTACCTTCCAGGAAATGTCTCCGTGTAGCTGTTGTGGCCGAAGGATTTCAGATTTGAAAATGTACCTGAAGGAGCGCTAACCCTGCTTGCTGATACATCCAGTCAATGAGGCAGGTGGCATTGAGATATGCTTCGCTGTCTGGTAAATCTTGATTGCCACCCGGTTCAAAACACTCAACAGACTGGTCTCTAAGCTGAACCTGGATTCGCAGAAATATCAGGGCGGCAAATTTGTGATCTGAGTCGTGAAGGATTCATTTTAGTATTCTCTAGCTCATGCAGATAAACCACTGAGAAGACGACCCGTTATTTTCCCAATACTGACCTTCCTCTTTGACTTTAGCTCGATGCCCCCGCATTTGGGAGGATTCAAGGCGCATAAAAAGAGCAAGCAGCAAGACCGTTACGGCCATTCAAAGGTGGAAGCGCAGTTCAGACATTTCCGGATGGGCTTGTGGTAACAGTTATCTATTGGTGTCTCTGGGAAACGCCGAGAATGGAAAGCAAATGAAAGGCCCAGAGTCCAGATCTTCAATAAAGTAAATCCGGTCATATTTGCACTTAACGTGAATAAATGGAATGAGACGAAGACATCAAACAAGCCGATATTCAGGCAAGTTGTGCTCCAACATTGCCAGTCACTGAACCCTGGCATAGATAGGTAGGATGTCAAATGCTTAATTCGACCGACCGCTTTCAGTGGGGCATGTATCAGGTTTGACTGGGTAGCGCAGGCTGTGATGTGCTGGGATTGGTCGGTCCGGACTCGGATAGCAAGGACGGCTATAAGCGATCTTCTTCGGCGGATTGTCTGACATCTTGGTAGGTATCAGTTTTTTCCGGAGCTTCAGAAAGGCCGTTAGGCATGGTTTCCCTCACTATCGGTAGAGGTCTGGACCACGTCAGCTGGATGTAAGCACCAGAACGCCGACCTAGATAAGAGCAAGGCAAACACAAGACCTTCCACTTCCGGCGAGAAGGATTGGGATTCCTGGTCATTTACCGCGCTAGTAATCACTCCTCAGATTGTTCCTGCTGCTATCTTTGTGGCGAGTTCCGACGTTTACGAAAAGCCCTCAAATCCTTCGAATCTAGACTGTTGTGAAACCAAGCTAGTGTTCAATGGTGATTTGTG
Organism: Colletotrichum cereale; assembly: GCA_034509685.1. Classification (NCBI taxonomy): domain Eukaryota; kingdom Fungi; phylum Ascomycota; class Sordariomycetes; order Glomerellales; family Glomerellaceae; genus Colletotrichum; species Colletotrichum cereale. The sequence goes on along the minus strand of JASUDE010000365.1, from coordinate 38,013 downwards.
GCAGTTTTTCCTTATTGTGCCAAAGGAAAATCTTCAACATCTTGTCTCAACACTCAGACCTACCTTACCTTTACTCATACATTACTGTCACGTCCTATTATTTGGACTCTCCGCCATTGTAGAGGCCACTTGACGCCCCAGCCCAGCTCCATCAACGTCCTGCCTGCGAGGAAAAGCGCTTTGAGCAGATACACAGATGGAAAGAAAGACCAAAGAATACTCGCCAGTATATTCTGACGAGGATTTAGCTTCCAGTCTTGACAATGTGGAGATTGGATTAGCAACAGGGCAGGCGCGGTGTGCATCGCAAGTGCGCAGGCTCGGGATTTGGACTCTCCATGCTGCGCTGATAACCGTCTACACGATAATCTTTCTCGTCACTGTGTACCGCAATAAAAAAGCCCCTGGAGTTTTTAGTATGCTGGATTGTGAGTGTGATGGAGTTTTATTCTGTTTTCTTTGGATTAACTAAAGTACGCAGCGCCGCCGAACACCATAGGTGAAGAAACACACCTCGAAGTTTTTCCGATCCAGGGGCCGCCCCATGGCATATACACCGGAGAACCGAGGCCCGAAGTAGACCAAGCATGGAAAGACTTGTTACAGTGTGAGTTATGGGGTGCAATTAACTGGGATAGCGCTAACACAAACCATGTAGACAACAACATCAGAGTCTCGGATGACTGGGTGCACCGTTGGGGAAGGGATCATGAAGCAGTCAAGCTGCCTGACGGCGGCTACCTCGGCATGCTAAGCGTCTTTCACGAGCTTCACTGCATCGTGAGTGCCGTCTTTTCTTGAGGATTCTGTCCAGCATAGCTAACCAGACATCACGCAGAAACGACTATATCAAACCTTGTCTCCAGAGTACTACTTCCCCAACGCTACCGAACAAGAGCTCGCGATTAACAGAGAGCATAACCGTGAGTCTAGCACCGATCTTGAAAGGTAATGTTGCGCCACGGAGAACACGTGCTGAATAATTCACTGTGTGGTAGAACATTGCCTGGAGGTTCTTCGAATGGGTGCGGCCTGTCGTGGTGATGTTTCCATCATTACTCACATGTGGACTGATATTGACGCTCGACCCATTGTCAACCAGACAGCGCCGCACCAGTGCGTTGACTTTGGCAAGGTCATGGAGTACTCTCGTATTAATACAGTTGACGTGTTCCAAGAGAACTACATCGTACACCCCAAGTTTGGTAAGTATAAAATCTTGCCTAAAAGCTAGACTGGTCATTGGCTAACTGAAGATAGGACCATCGTTCCCCCAGGGAAATAGCATCAAGCCCTTTCATGACCAGGGAATGGGACACCACCACTAAGCCCGCAGACTCTCCCTTCTTTACCTGGAAGAAAGCTACGAAAATGTGGAACACTGGGTATTCTAGCTTAGGGTTGGTCTGCTGTTAACATTAGTAAATCAACCTGCTATGAGGGTAGTACCAGAACCTTGAATAGTCCAATCTTCTGTGGCCAAAAGTCGGAGGGGGAAAGTGAGTACAAAGGGGGTAAAAGTCAGGGGCAGTAATATCTAGACTCAGCAGGTTTCTGGCTTGCAACGAAAAGTGCTATCCCAGAACTATGTTAGTAGGTGTCAAGTCATAACACGTATTGTTTCTGGAAGCCTGGAGCAACTGTTAAGCGGAAGAGAACGATAATGTCACGTAACAAAACGACGCCATTATTTACATGGCAGTAACGAACGCCATATGTACCGTGACAGATAGGTTTTGCGGCTGCAAAGAAGTAGACGATTTCATTTTGTGTAAAATAAAAAGAAGAAGGGGAGGTGAGCATAGAAAACAAATCAAGTATAGTGCGACTAGGTATTAGCTATCTGCCACTTAGAGATGGCATAGAGAGGTCCAGCTCTGTTTCAAGCCTGAAGCCTCTGATTACTTAAGTAAAGAAGCCTGTTCGCAGGTGTGGGGGGACCGATGGGTTCGGTGGCGCACCCCACACCGACGAAGGCCCGATCACCTTGTCTCATTGGCTTCTCACCGAAGGTCACGTGGGTCCCAAATGTCTGGATTGCAAACAGGAAAAAAAGTTCTTGCACTTGCATTCACCACAAGAAAAGATCACGTAAACCACCTTTCTTCCGCCGACACCTACGCCCCCTACGCCACACCATCAATTCTCGAACTTCAAGATGCATTTGATGTACACTCTCGATGAGGCGGGCAACCGTGTCTACACCCTCAAGAAGGTGGTAGACGGCAAGGTCACCAAATCCGCCCACCCTGCGCGTTTCTCTCCTGACGACAAGTGGTCGCGCCAGCGTGTGACGCTCAAGCGCCGCTTCAACCTCCTGCTTACCCAGCAAAGTGAGTTTTCAAGGCTCGTTTTCGGAATGGGACAATGCTGATTCAAACCTCAGAGTCTGAGTAAACCGGTAGACCAGCAGTCGACGATCCAAAAAAGAACAAAAACTAGATACCCAGCAGAGACGACCTTCGCTCCACCATAACCATACGTCGGTAACATCACGACTCCTGCGGGACGAGCCAATGGCCACGGTCTGGTGCGACATGTGGGAGAGGGAAGAAGCAACGAGCTCTTGGCGGAATGCTCCCCAAGACTCGTAGACACAAAAGTCTGGTTCACAAAAATGGCGTTGGGGGAAGGTTTGCATTCATGAGGGGATATTGGAGTTTCATTACTCCGTCTATAATGCGGTAGATGCTCTGCAATGTTACAATCAGGGCGGCGCATCTAAAAATCAACCTTGTTTCTTCTTCCCGCAATCCCTATTTTCCATCCAGCCAGTTCATTGAGGGTTTACCCCCTTCTATGAGGGGTCTATCGTGGTATCATGCAGAATATACGAACATCAGCTTCAACCTCATCGCTGTGCCTCTTCATCTCCTCTTGCGTCCGTTGATGTTTCTGCCGGGTCCCAGCTTGACCCTTCCGCTAGCGCTTTGTCGGTCGCCTGTCAGAATGCTAGGGAGGTAGTCCTCGTCCATAAGGTCTCTCCGCCGGGCGCGTTGATTTTCGCCGATAGCCTTCTCGTACTCCTTTTGGTCCTCTGCAAAAATGAGATTCGTACCCCAATTGTTCTTGCCCCCGGCGTGCTTGTCCAGCTTGCCGCTCGCCGTGCCAGCCACAGGCTTGGGGATGCTGAAGACGTTGCCTCTCTTGTTCCACTGGAAATTGCGCTTCAAATGGATCTTGAAGGTACCGTCTTCTCCCGTCGTGCACGACGTGCGTATAAGGGTGGCCTGTCCGCAGCTGGGGCAGAACTGTCTGTCCATCTTCTTGCAGACCTGAAAGCACCCGTGGCATCGCAATACCCAGGTCTTGAGCTGGGTAATGCGAGACATGGACGGCGACAGAAGGTTTAGCCCGATTCTCAGGGCAACATTCTGCATGGCATAGTCTGAAGTAAGGATGCCGACCTTGATGTCGATTGCAGGTGCTGTCGGCTGGAGCAGCTTGCTGTCCTTCTCTTTGTGCTTCTTGACGTTGGACGGCGTGATCCAGCCGTCCTCGGAGTCTGATCCTTCACCTTGCGCCTCGTTGGCGTCAGCAACATTCGAAACCTCGGGCACGGAGGTGGTCTTGTCGTCCACCTCGAGCTGGGTCATGTCTTGGGTGATCGCCGCCGCCGCTGCATCTGAGGATGACGCTTCCGCTGTCGCATTCTGCAAGGTTTCGGATTGTGTCGCTTCCGCGCCCTGTTCTGGAGAGACGGAGGCGGATGGCTGGGCCGGCTCCGCAGCTGCTGAATCCTCGGTAGCAAGCTTTTGCTGCGATGAAATCTCGGCGCCAACCTCGGGCTTCGCTTCCGAGACCTCGCTGCCGGGTGTCTTGGCACTGGCAACACGCTGGCCAGGCTCTTTCCTCAATCTATGGTCGCCTCCGTTTTTCTCGAGTTCCAGCTCGTAGGTCAGGGCAAGCAGGTGTAGATCGGGTCTGCTGAGAACCTCGAGATCACCGGAGCGGCGGGCAAAATTGGAAACAAACTTGATGCTGTCGGGGCGGGGGCTGCGGATGGTGACGAAAGGCATCAGGGTCGTCTGGACTCGGGTGCGGGTGTTGACATCGCGGATTTCTTCGATGATGGATGGGAGCATGTATAGCCCGTCGGCTTGGGCGAGAAGCGTGCTGACGGGAGGATCGTTCTTGATCAAGGGGCCGGTATCGAGGACGAGGGCGTGGATGGGCTTGCGCTCTTCGGGTGCCGTTGGGCTTGTGAACGCCGGGGCGGCGGCCACCGAATCATTTGACATGATAGCCAAGTTTGTTTGCAGTGCCGTATATAGTGACTCTTTCAACAAGCCAGTAGAAAAGGCAGGGAACTAAATGACGAGTTGCAGTTGAGAATTCTGGTCGAAAACTTGGACAAATAAGAAGGCGATGCGGCGAATGATTTTGAACGTAATGGGAAATTTCTCCATCGCGGGGTTGTGGTGGGGTACATTTTCTTTCCCCGATAAGAGCGCCCATGCGCTCGGTCAGTGAGGTACTACCGCCAAAATACACCTTGACCGCTTTCGCTCACCGATCCTTAGGTTGTAGGTACTCACCGCTTTGTCGGTGTGGCGAGCCGGGTCCGAGCATAATCATTCTTCAACTTGGTTCACCGCCATCTCTGGTGCCATATTCTTGGCAAAAGTTCTCGTCGCTAATACCGACTCACTCACACAACATACGAGTCAAAGGCTCACCCTACGTTAGCTGCACATCAAAAGACTTACACATTGCTGGCCTCACCGTCTGCAACCTGAATTGTTGAAGCTCTATAGCATTCTTGAGCCGCAAATTTTTGATCTGGCAGTCAGTCGCCTTGACTGGTCGCGTACATAGAGACATACACAAGCCCGCAACAAAACTCCATTCATGGATTGGCAGACTCTAATCTTTGGTAGGCACCTCTACATCATGGAGCACTCGAGTTCCGTAGATGTCAAGAGTCCGCACACAAAAGCAACATAGCAGGTCTCGAGAATCCCCAAAGCTATCCTAACTCGGATGCAAGAACGAAGCCTCTGGATCTGCTTGGGGAACGTCGGCTGCAGCGCTGCAACCCGATCAATCAATCAAACAGACCCCTCAATATCTGATTGATTGACCACTTTAGGTGCCAATATTTGATTGATTGACAGATATCTAAGATATCTATACGCGTTACCTATTTAGGAAGTCAGTAAGGTTATCATAAAGTCTAGATATAGTAGAGTAAGCTATATCTATAGCGTTAACGTACCTATCCCTCGTCTGTTTAAAGTAATACCCTCTTATAGTAACCCTACTACTATAAAGCTAGTTCTATAGATATTATACCTCCTCTAGCGTAGATAGCATTATTAAGAGCCTCTATAATATTAAAGTTAACTTTATAAAGCTAAAAGCCCTCTTATAGTCTGTTACTATTATAGGTATTATAAGGATATTTAAGGTAAGGTTACTAAGGGTAAAAAAGGTCTAGCAATAGGATATCTACTACTAAATAAGGTTATTAATAGGTTACGTAATAAATTAATAGAGGTACTAGTCTAATTTAGAAGCCTTATTTATAATAGCTTTAGTAGCGTAGCTATTTAGCTATTATTAATACTTAGAGTCCTCTATATATAGCGTAGATATAATTAAGGTAAAATACCCCCCTAAAGATAGCTAAGGTAATAATATTATCTATATAAAGCTATTACTAATATACTACCTCTACTAGTAGTTATATAGTCTCTCCTTTATATTATAAAGCTATACTTATTATACTAAATTAGTCTATTATTTCTCTAGCTACTATAGGCCTTATCTAAGGTAAAGAATAATTAAGGCTATATAAAGTATTAAGTCCCCTAGCTAAATATAGTACTTATTTAAAACCTTCTACCTATTAAGTATAGATAAGTAAAAGTATTTATAAGAGTTAAAGGTACCCCTATAGAGTTACTATAGTTAGTTATATTATTTACATAAGGTATACTTATTAAGTAAGTGTAAAGGGATACTATTAACTAAAGGGGCTTATAATATAGTTACTTATAATAATATAGTTACTTATAATAATATAGTTACTTATAATAGTCTTAATCTTTAATTTATAGTAGACTAATAGGTAGAAGGTAGTTATAAAGCTATAAGATTAATCTTATTAACTATAGGCTTATTAAAAAGCCTCTTCTACTCCTCTAGATAGTCTATAAGATATTTAATACTAACTATTATATCCTATAGTTAACTATAACTATTACTTTTCCTCTAGCCTTAGTACTATATTATCTAGCTATAAAAGGGCTTTAGTATATTATAAATCTTAATAAAGAGATACTAATCCTTATTAGTAAGGTAGTCTTTAGGAGGTATTTAGTCTTTAGGGTAAAGTAAAGTTATATTATTAAGGATATAACCTATAATCTAACTTTACTTAAGGAGGGCATATTATATTATAAGGTATATTAAGTTCTATTACGTATTATTATTTAGTATTAATTATAACTCCTATAGTAAGGGCTTAAATATTATAAAGCCGTTAGAGGTCTTATTACTAATCTTAAGGAACCTCTTATATCGTTAGGGGGATAATTAGATATACTTAACGATATTATAGACCTTACTAATTAGGCCTTACGTATACTAAAGCTTAAGGTCTACCTTTAATTAACTAGTAGTAAGGATCTTATTAGACTTCTATTTAAAAGCTTCTTTATTAGTACTATATAAAAAGGCCTAACCTATAAGATTAAGGATATACCTATAGTATTATATCTACTAATTAAGTACGTTAGTGTAAGTATAGTCTATTAAGAGACTAGTAAAGAGATATATTACGTAAGTATTATTATTACTTATATTATTATAAATAACTATACTAATGTAGTTTATAATCCCCTACTTATTAATAACTTAAAGGAGTATCTAGGAGATATTTATACCCTTATAAGACCTAGGTTAATAGTAGAAGGTAATAAGATACTAAGTCTGCTTTACCCTTACGTTAAGGAAGTAATAGAAGACTATAATAATTATATACTTATTTAGTAAGGTCTAAAGGTTAAAGGAGAGGTAGACTTTTATTATTACGTTATATATCTCGTTATAGATCTAAATCTTCTTTACCTTATAGATATACTTTATATACTACCTTATAGCCTTATAAGACTATAGTATCTTATATAATAAGTTAGGGTTAAGTTTAAAAAGGAGGTACTATATCTATTAGTTTAAAAAAGTTAAAAAGGGGTTACTTATATTAATAAGAAAAGTAACAGTAAGCTTATAGCAGACTAACACTTAGCTCTTTATAATAGTAATAAGCGTAAAGCAGGCTTATTTTACTAGTAGAGGTAATAATAATAAATTAGTCTTATCTCTTAGCTTAGTAGTTATATCTATATTCCTATCCTTAAAGACGTAATAAAGGTTATTAAGATAAAAGCCTACTAATAAGGTTAACGTTATAATAAATACTTTTAGGTAGCCCTTCTTATTATATTAATAGTATATTTAGTATACTTTACCTTTAATCCTACTTAGTAGTATATAGTAGATAAAGAGACTATAATCCTTAATCTAAGTAGTCTAACCCTTTAAACCCTTTATTAAGAGTAATAAGTTATTAACGTACTTACGCCCTTTAAATACTACGTAAGGTAGGGCGTTAATAGTATCTTAGCTATTAAGGTTATAGGTTAATATATTACTAGTAGTAGAGGGAGGCTAAGTAAGTTAGGGAATAAGTTAACGTAGTAGTAGCGCGCTAGGGAGCTAGAAAGCTATTATAAGAGGCTAAATAAAGGGTAAAAGACTTAGATAACTATAAAAGAGTTATATTTAACGTTATTATTATTATTATTATCGTTATTAGTTAATTAAATATTATAGGTATAGTTAGTATTAGATTAAAGTAGTAGAATTTACTATACTATAAAAGGTAGTAAGGCTGCCTTATATCTACTTTAGCGCCTTATATCTACTTAACCTTACCTCTAAACCTAAAAAAATTCCCTAGAGGCCTAATGTATACTTTATACTTTTTTTTTATATATATATTAGTAATAGCTATAGTAGTATAAATAGTAATAAAGCTAAGGCTAGTATTTTAGGTTAAGGTGCTTTAGGTTTAAATCCTAGCTGTAGCTATTATTTTCCTCTAAAATAGATAAGGTAGCTCTTAGGGTTGCTACCTAGCTGCATTCCCTTTAGCTGTTAATAACCTTTTTTACCCTACTTTACTACTAAATGCTGTAATCCTATTAGTCTAGTAACAGATATACTTTTCTCTAAGGATGTCTAGATATCTCAGATATATCTGTTAAATCGTCAAGTGTGTATTTAATTAATTGAAATAATAAAAGGGCTGTATTTAACTGTTTGATTGAGATATGTGGGGCGATATCTGATCGGGTTGCAGCGCTGGTCGGCTGTCGGATTATGCTTTTCTAAGACATCACCTATATGCCAAAAACTTGAAGATTTTCAGGCTCTCATAGCAACAATGCATTTTGCCTCGACAAGTTTCTCATTAAGTCTAGACCATTGGTGGAAATAAGATTGCGTGCGTGCGAATTGTCAAAACGACCGTTTTCGGCTTCCTGATGGTTGAGTGCAAATTGGGTCCAAAGGCGGCTATCGGCGATGGTTCTCGGTGATCTTGCCGATAGCCGTAATGCAGCAGACACCCCAAGGGAAACAATGTTTGGAATCTCCGTAAAGTTGTCTCTCTATCGTGCTCTACTCTGAGACATTCTAGTTTGGCAAATTATTTTCTCATCACTCGACAGCCATCCTTCACCTGTTTCCCCATCATGTAAGTCATCCTAAGCAACGCAAACCGCCGACGGCCGTCATGTTTCCCGGAGAGGTGTCCGGTACCTAGATAAATCCCCATCGGTCTGGGGCCTTTTGTGTCGTAGCCGATTTTGAACTCTATCTCTACATGGTCCACCCCTTTGCCAACCAGAGTTTAACGGTGGAAAACATGCCAAAATGTATTGGACGTCTCGTGCATGTATAGTGATTATCAGGACTGCATTGGGCGCGACAGGAGAAATAGGGGCCCCTACCCCACTAATGCTCAGTAGACATTGGGCTGAACTCGCCTGGAAGTTCCAATTCTGGGGAAGCAAGACCGATGTCCTGTCAAGGTGGTTCCAAAGCCCTCCTCTTCCCGGCTATGCTATGGATGAGCGAGTGAGAATGACTGATTCAACGTATCCGTAGTCTTGGCTTTGATAAAGCATGTACCGTGCCTGTGAGTAAACGTTGCTGTGGCTAACTGGAAAGCTGGCCGAGAAATACGAGCGAGCGCGCAAGCACGGCTCAGACATAGCGGAACAACATCCACAGCCAATCTCTTTCATCACCCCTCTTCCTCCCGCACATTCCAACGTATTCCGCGTCTCTACCGCCGCCGCCGCTCTGTCTCTTCGCGGCAAGTAAACTGCTGCACAGTGTAACTGTTCCCCGGATTTCTCCTGCATAATCTCCCAGTCCAGCAAGTGGTCACCTCCCAACACACACACACAAAGACCCACGCCGATGCCTCTCCGGAATGGGCAATCCATGAGCCCTAGACCCTGAGCCTCGTCCCTCCCTCTCCATGTCTATTGTACACGCCGCCGAGTTCCGGTGAGCAAAAACGAGGGCGCTCGCCTATTGAGGTAACCGGAAGAATGGCAGACTTGTTCGGCAGCAACGTCAGCAACAATAACAGCGACGGCCTTGGGCGTCATCTCCGACCCGACAGACCGCCGACAGCCGCCGCCTTGTCCTCAGACACAAACACAAACATAAACGCAGATCTGGTCGCCGTCGCCGCCACTACAGCTGCCACTACTGTGACAGCCTCAGCCTCGGCCGCAGCCGCAGCCGCAGCCGCAGGAGCCTCGTCGTCCGTGTCTCCGAAACCGACCAAGCGGCCCTCGGCGACAACATGTGTTACCTGTCGAGCCCGCAAGGTTCGCTGTGATGGCCGACGGGACATCTGCAGCAATTGCGAACGTCTGGGCTTCTCATGCACCTATGAGGACCTTAGTTCTGATGCCAATGGCCTCGCCGCCGCCCCTACGTTTCCCTTGCCGAGACGCCGTGTTCGCCAGGCATGCCAGAGCTGCCACTCCCGGAAAGCCAGGTGCAGCGGCCACACCCCGGTCTGCGATCGATGTCGCACCCAAGGGATCGAGTGCGTCTATCGGGCGTCTAAGCGGACGCGACTGAGCATCAACCCTCCCGGCCGTGGCGACCGCGGCGACCAGATCATAAGATCACCAACCTCGTCGACTTCGGCGGCTGCTGCCCCCCACCGTGACCAACAGAACCGTCGGTCGCTGTCGCGGGAACATGCGGTTCATGATTCCGACGCCGCGGGACCCGATGTTATCACGTCCAATACGCCAAGCAGCTTCAATCATGACTTGTACGCTTGCTCATATCCTCACTCCTCAACGTCACATTTACTGACTTTTCCTTAGGTCCGCCCCTGATCCCCAGTTTGAGTCTCTCATAAGCCGGGCTCTCGACAACTTCTTCCGCCATGTTCATCACATCCCAATGTTGTCGTTTCTCCACCGAGCCTCTCTCATGCAGAGGCATCATGTCGGGGGGTTAGACCGTCCCTTACTTCTTGCTCTCATCGGCATCACTAGCATGCTCACCGACTTGGGCCCGGGGACAAGAGACTATGGCGAAAGGTGCATCCACGAATCCGAGTCTCTTATCCTCAAGAGTCTAGAGAACGCTTCGACCATCAAAGTCCAGACTCTCGCACTCATCATCAAATACCGCATCTTAACCCGTCGCTTCTCAAGTGCCTTCATGCTTGCCGCCACCGCGGCGAGATTCGCCACGGCCCTCCGACTCAACTATGAAAACCCAGACCTCTGCTTTTTGGCACAGGAATCAAGGCGACGACTCATGTGGGCCCTCTTCATGATAGACCAAGGCATGGCCGGAGGCTATCGGGACCTCACCTTGTGGACGCCCGAGACCATCCACATTTCGCTCCCCTGCAACGAGAGAGACTTCGAGTTCGACCTCGCCCCGCCTTCTTTACGGCCACTGGTCCCCAGCCCGGACGAGTCTGAAAATGATGACATTGGCAGTTTGGCACTGCACGTGCGCATCCTCTGGCTACGCGGCAGGATCCTCAAGTTCGCCAAGAGAGCCTCCAACTGCTCCCACGAAGATCTTGGGCGACTCCAGGAACAGCTTGAATCGTTCGCCAAGGAGCTCTCGGACTTTGCCGAGCGGTTGCCAGTGTCTTTCCGCTGGTCCGACAACAGCCTGCAGTTGAGGGCATACTCACCCCGCCTTTGCGTCTTCATCATGATTCATGTGTGGTGGCGGCAGTGTAATTGCGATCTCTTCAGGATAGGACTGGTTGGGCTCCGCGATTCGCTATCCCGATCGGCCTCGGAGCGGCTGGGGCCTGGTTTCACTGCCACATGCCAACGGCAATGCTTTGAGCACGCAATGGAAATGTCCAACATGTTCACATCCGTCAAGCAACTGGACCACTATCCCGTCGCAGATCTGGATATGCCTGTATGTGCTTACCAGTGTATCCGGATGCTGTATTATATATACCATCTCAACGCGGAAGAGTACGGGCTTACGCCCGACATCCTCCGCAAGAAGGCTTCCGTTTGTCTTGATGTGATCAAGGGGTGCTGTTCTGGAACGGCAGCAATCTCCATTGTGAGTGGACGCAAAGCTGTAGCCGACGCTGCCCAAGTTACTAACTACTCGATAGCAAGCCGATCTACAAAGGCTCATGGATCACGGACTCTCAATACAGGCCACTCCGAGCCGGTTGCTCAGCGAAGAGCCCCAAGACGAGAGGAACGGCAACGGGGCCAAACGCATCCGCCTCAGCCGCGCGAAGCAAGTGCAGTTGGTCGAAGACCCCGACAACGGCGCACCTGCTGCGGACGAGCTCACGAACCGACCATTCGGCATTGGCGCGTGGGAAGACATCCAGGTGCCCGAGGCTGAAAAGACAGTTGAACAGGCTCCTGCACCCCCGCAGCCAACAGCAATCGGCTCGCTCGAAGTCAATAACGCGTTTGAGGGTGCCCTTGACAGCCTGGATTTCAATATGGAACCCATGGGGTTGGATTCTCTGGCGTGGTTCTCCAACGAGTGGGCACATGGAGACTTTCAGGGGGAGTTCTGATACCCGTGCGCCGTCTTCCATAACCTAACCGTGTATCCGGTTGTTTGCTGCTGAACACAACCCCCCTCCCCATTATTGATGCGGGCGCTTGCTTTAGCCGTTCTGCAAGCCTCTGCAAAGTCTATATCAACCAGCACCAGCCAGAGCTCAAACCTTAAGCCCCGGCTCATTTACCGCTGTGTAAGCTAGTGCACGGCACAAGGAAGGCCCTTTCGGTGGTAATCAGCCAGGCCCCAGACGATCCGTGGGCTTGTTGGCAACTGCAGCACGGAGGCGTCGGCATCCCCTGGGCTGTATAGGCAGGGAGAACACGTTCACGCCCGCTTGAGATTTCGGGTTCAGCAATCGGAGAGCTTTTTCCCTTCCATTCGTTGGCTAAAGGATACAAGAAGGATATGTCCACCTTCGAAGGTTCACTCCACGCATGATTGTGCCGATCAACTAGATAGTATGAGGGATCGAAGTGGGATATTCCGTTACTCGGATATGTTCACACACATACACACGGGGTATTGAGATGGAAAAAGTCTTGAAAATCGTGGGTTCGTTGGAGGCGCCCAAGAGGCTCGAATTTCATTCCCGTAATCTATGCACAAAAGGCCACGAAGCACCGTCCTGTAACTACGTATTATACCACAAGTGGCCCCGTTTTTACCGTCTCTTAATGTTAATGTTCAGCTCCAAGGGCTTCCTCAAGAAGCCCTCTCTCGTTTCCATGTAATCCTGCCTCAGCTCAACGCGGTACCTTCTCGCCCACGTGGACACAATCAACTTCATCTCCATCTCCGCGACGTTCCTGCCCACGCAGGCCCTAGGCCCGGTGCTGAACGGGATAAACGCGTTCTTCTGCCTCGCCGTCACCGAAGCCCATCGCTCTGGGCGGAACTCGTCCGCATCAGGGCCCCAGATCTCCTTGGAGTGGTGCATTGTGTACGACGGCACGCTGAGGACCGTGCCGGGGGGGAAGTAGTGTCCGCGGATCGTCACGCCGGGCGAGTCGGGCGGGATCTCGCGCGGGAGACCGATGCCGGAGGTGGAGTGGTAGCGGAGGGCCTCGTTGATGGTCATGGCGAGGTAGGGCAGGTCCTTGACCATGTCGAGGGTCGGGACGTCGCAGGTGGCGGGGATGGCCTCGTCGAGCTCCTTTTGCAGCTTCTCGAGCACGCCGGGGGTTCGCGCGACGTGGTAAAGCAGCGCGCACGACGAGTTGGACGTCGTGTCGCTGCCGGCAATCAACTGGGTCAACGCCTCGGCCGTGAGTTCCTCTCTGCCGAGCGGTTCTCCCTTGTCGTCGCGTCCCTCCATCAGGCGCGCGAGCAGGTCCAGACGATTGATGTCGGGCGGGTTGTCCAATCTGGATTTGACTCGAGCGATGGCCATGCCGGCAAGGTTCTGCACCGCCTCCAAACCCTGGCTGAAGAATGGATCCGGGAGGTACTTTGCCCAGGGCTTCAGTTCTGGCAGGATTCCCAACGTCGCCGAGACCTCGCCTCTGCGGTTCAGAATCTCGATGGCGGACCCGTAGATGGGCGGGCTTGTGGGCGACTCGCGGACCTCGGCAATGTCAGCGCCGGCCCGGAGCATGCCAAAGGGTGCGCCAAAGGCGAGGTCGCCAATGATGTCAAATGCAAGATAGTTGAACCATTTCAGGCAGTCGATGGTGGCGCCGTCGGGGTTCTTTTTTACGAGCTCGTCCCATTTCTGGACGAAAAGGACCAGGTTCTCGTGCACGTACGGCTCGAATTGGACGATGGACTTGGGGGAGAAGGTGTGCGAGACCAACTTGCGCTTGCGGGTGTGCTCGTGGCGGTCTCTAGTGTTGAAGAGGCCCCTGCGGATGGAGACAAAGGCATCGTAAAATTGGCTAGTGTTATGAGATCAGTCCAGGTGCCCTCGCCATGCGCTTGGCCCAAGGCCTTTGCTTTGGATTCCGTGTGTGAAGACGTGTTTTCCAACCGGCGGCATGGGTGAACTCACGCTTTCAAAAAGCCATTTCCATGGCCGTATATGACCTGAATGGCTTCGTCGTCGGCGATGCTCACATGGTTCGGCTGGATTCGGACGACTGGGCCCAGCTTCTTGTGGACTTCATCGACTGTCTTGTATCTCGTGCCGCGGCGGACCACGGACAGCAGCCACAGGTTGGTGAACTGTGCCGGGAATGGAGCCGGTATATCGCGGAGGTGGCCGTACTTGACAAAGTACGGGTAAAGATAATATGCGACGACGCCTACCACCAAGAGGGCCGGTGCCCAGGGCGAGACCAGAAGCCCAAGAACGGCCATTGTCAAGGTTTTTTCTCTCTCCAGCAGTGTCGACGACGAGACAAACCGAAGCAATGGGCTGGCGGGGTAAGGTTAGGTTGGGCTCGTGTCGTGCAAGGAACGGAACGATGACAAGATGGTTTCTCCAGTCTTGGGGGGGTTTGACGGAAACAATAACGGCAACTTGTCGAGACCGGGCGCCCGGGGCCTTCTTGTACTTTCAGGCCCGCTCTCTTTCATTTACGCCCCATATTAATCATTATCCAAACTGATCAAATAAAACAGCAAAAACTCTAGAGACGAGATAGCAAACCGAGACACCCGCAACGCTGTGCTAGGTAATTATGCCCTGTTAAGCTTTCTCCGGCACCCTGGCTGGCAGTGGATCTCTCGAGGCGGGGATATAACCGCTCGCCCTCTCTTCGTCCAACCGCCATTCAAGGCACAGCAAGAGGTCAGTGGGCGTGGCAGGTGCCCATTTCGACACCAAACCACAAAGTCCCATGCTGTCCTAGGTACCTACCTAGGTAGGTCCTGGTGTAAACCCTACGCCAGCGGTGGGGCCCCCGCACCCGGCATTGAGGCCGGCAATGGCGGTCGAGGCGGCAATCGATGTCGGGATCACGACTCGGGAACTGAACACGGTGCCTGCCTACCTTTTCCGGGCATGCAGGCCATGATGACAGCACCCGCAAAGTGGTCATACTGCGTACACCTCCGCGTCGTGCACGTCGACCGGGTCTATACACGGAGCTCAGTCATCGCGAGACATGATGACATCTAATGTACTTGCATTTACATCGTACAGGAATCAGCTACATACTTTACTCCACACCACATCGCCTGCCGTGGCACCTTGGGGTTTCTAAATTTCTCTTTAAACGCCGGAAAATCAATGCGCTATAAGCATGGCTGATGATGATGATAATGATGATGATATCAAAAAAAGCGCTCCTCCCGTGTCTAGAGATGCCCAATGCGCAAATGTAAACATGACATTATGCTGAAAATCAACATCATCGCATCATATACGATAGGTCCGGCAAATTACGCACAAACTGGTGCACAATATCGAAGCCCTCGGTGCTGTTCTGGGGCTGAGTAGTTGTCGGTGTACGGAGGCTCATCGCGAGACTGGTCTCGACCAGCTCTCCCGCAGATGGGCCGGGTTTACCGGAAGTCAATGCGGTCAGCGAGTCGCTCAGGTTCGTTGCGATGCACATGTTCGCCGGTGGCTTGACCGTTGACGCTGGCTTGGACGTGTCTGCTGATGCTGGCGGGATGAGAGAGCCGTCCTGGCTTTGCGGTACACCTGCTACCCCAGCGAGTGTGGGGGCGGGGGCGGGGCTGATGACATTGCCAATATTCAGCCTTCCTGATTTGTTCCGGAAATTACCATCGTCGTTATACCCGGTGCGGAGTACATCGGAATCAGGGTTGCTAGTCGCAAAGCGATCGGACGGCGGGATGCTCGTGACTTCAGGCAGTGGATTGGTCGAAAACGAATCCCAGCTAGTTTTCGGAAGGGATGCGCAGTCCGTCTCTTCAGCCGTGGTTGGCGAAACCATATCTCCCCATTCGTCCTCGCTCTCCCCAACGTCCTCCGCCTCGGGACTCGTCACCTTTACAGTCGAAGGTGTCGGCGCCATCGGCTTGATAAACGCCGGCAACGATGCGTGAGACTTGGGCTTATTATCAAACCCAGTGAACGCAAGAGGGAGCGGTATGCCCGGAGCAAAAGGCTTGGATGCCTTTGCATCTGTTGCAGCTTTGGTGTCGCCAGCCCCCGAGCTCCAGCCAAATGCTGCAAGACCTTCCCAGTTGCCATTTGCTTGTGCCGAGATTGGCGTGTTTCCCGTCGAGCCAGGGACCATGGGAACGGTCGATAAAGGGGGGAGGCCGCCCATTGAGTGCGTCGGCCGATGAACCGATGGCTTTCGCTTCTGCTTGCGACCAAAAACTCTCTCGAGGTCAACAGGGGAAGCCGCAGTGGTCGCATCCCAGCCAAAGTTTTTGCTGCCTGTATTCCCTGCCGATCCGCCGCGGAAAGCTCGCCCTCCGAACGAGTCTTCTTCCATCCACCGGCGGACGGTCTTCAAGGTATCTTGGCGTAACGTAGAGTTGGTCCAATTGATTCGCACGTAATTATCGTCATCGCCCGCATTGTGTTTACGAAGAGATTCATTGCGGGAAAGCCGGTACCACATCTTCCGCTCGGGTATGCTTGTGAAGCTGTCGCGAACAATGCGATCTGATACATCTTGAGCTGGGCTCGAAACTTCTTCCAATGTGCCGGGTAAGAGCGAATCAAGTTTGCCCAAATCAATCTCGAAAGGGTCGTGATCTGGTCGTATCGACTTCTTTTTTACCTCATCAATATGTTCTGTCGCTTCGTCTCTGTCGTCAGGCAAGCTTCGTGAATCCAAAAGTACTGGGCCATGAGGCAGCGTCTCCTTCTCGGTCTCCGGCTGTCTGTCTGCCTCGCTACCGTGATCCAGAATGTCGCTAGCGGCTGCTTCGGGCTCTCGACTAGCACTACGGCGTGGTATGACCCGCTCGGGGGTGACTGCTCTACGCTTTGCTATCCCATCGTACATCTCAACGAGCTCCAATACCTTCCCTGAGGCTTTTCTTTGTGATATTTTGGGTGCGGCATTGTCCTCGATAGATGTCATGGGCGAGTCCGCGTGCCCAGGACCTGGAGCTTCGTCATTATCGCCCCCATCCTCAGACGACGCCGAGGCAGAGGATTGAGCAGGTTCGTCGCCATGCTTGATGACCGCGGGAAAATGGTCGGAGATGGGGGTGTCGCTGAACTGTAGATGTTCGTGTGTGGAATTGGGCATCGGATCAGCGAACTGGGTCTGGGTGGCGATTGGTTCATGCGCGACAAAGTCTTGCTCGAAGGGATTGACGGAATCCGTCGACCCCAAGCCCGCCTGCGCGGATTCGGCCACAAGCGGTGGCACATCGGGGATCTGGGGCAGTTGTGCCAACGGCTCGGGGTCGTCTTTCGTGTATGTCGGCACATGGTTGGCCCACGGATCTGGCGAAGGCTGGCCTGGAGAGGTGATGTTGGGAGTAATCGGAGGCCCAAGGCCTGGCGAAGGTGACCGGCTCTGGGGCCATCTGGGCGTGCTACTTTTTCGTCTGGGTTCGTAGCTCGGAGTCAACCCCTCGATCGGCACAGCCTCGTTCCCCCAAGTCCACGGTGATGCGTTGGTGGCCTGCCCCGGATCGGGAGAGGCCCAGCCACCATAGGCATCGTCGTCAAGCCATGCTGATGAACTGGATGGTATGTTCAAGCTGTTCGGAGTGGAAAGGAAAGCGGGAGGCGGGGGTTCAAGTATGTTTTTGGAGGGACTGGTGGAGGGCGCGGCTGTGGTGTCAGTGGTTGCCCACGGGGAGCCCCATGGATCGTCCATTGTGCGAAACTAAGAATCATATTGTTGATATGGTACAATCGAGTGAGCCCGCGGAATTCCGCAGGTCAAGAGAACGGGTCGGTCGTGGTGATCGGGGGTCTAAAAGGCCATGTTGTCGTCTCACGTCGTCGATGCGCGACTCGCTTGTGATGTAGAGACGTTGGAGAGTAGAACGGAAACCAAGAGGGAATCCCGCACACGAGAGAGAGAGAGAGAGAGAGAGAAGGTGTAGGCAGAAGAGGATTGGCGTTGTCTCGATGGGTGGCCGCGCTAGTTTCGGCAATGAATTCAAGAGTCGAACAAGCTTCGCGGGTAAAAGATACGATGGAAAAGCAGGGGAATGCAAATGGGAGATCGGACTATTCCTCCCAGTCCTCAGGCGAGTCTGAGTCGCAGGGGCAGCTAGAGTTGGCATCAGATTCCAGGGCGACGTGTCGGAGAGCGTCCGTGCACGCGAGGAGTTGCTCGTTTGCGATCAACTTCAACTCACTACATGTCTGACATTGGACCTTGGCAGCGCAGAGTGGGACCCTGGCAGAGGAGCCCAGAACTTTCTCAGATAGCGCTCGGAGCCGAGGTTTGACCGGGCTTCCCTCCCGATAAGCCTTGCGATAAGGAACCTAGTGGCCTGGCCAGTCAGTGGCTTGCACTACAATACACTTCCAGGGCGCGCCGATGACGGCATTCGAGCGATGGAGGGGCAACTGGAGGAGGGACAGAGAGCTTAAAATAAAATAAAAATAAAAATAAAAAGAGCAAAAAGAAAGTTAGGGGGGAAAAAAGGTAAAAAGCAAGGGAAAGAGTAAACGAAACGACGGGTTGGAGTATTTCTAGAATGTCTCCAAAGTCATTGACCACATCCTACGACGAATAGGAGTAAACCCAACCTGACTCACTTCTGGCGCTGCCGGTTCTCGGTTCAGTCCTCTCAAATCTGCCATTCTCTTGCCTTTCACTGCTTACCAACCACTACGGTTCAAGACGCTGGAGGTACAGGGCAGTGGAGAACATCGCCACGCGGATTTCAAATGAGTCGGACCCGACTTTGCTCTCCGACCTCAACTACAAGATCCCTCGTTTTTGGGAACGTGTCAGTGCTAGTCTTTCAGTTCTCGCCTAGAAGCTTGCATCAGTACTTTCGGGTTGGTTTTTCTGAGTTTCAAGAAGAACATTTGCCATGTCGCTCTCTAAAGTCAAGCACATTGTGCTGGTATGACCCCGCCTTTTCCCATTTGCATGGCCATAAACACCAAACTAACCGGCTGCGTATATAGGTCTTGTCAGGCAAAGGCGGCGTTGGAAAGTCGTCCGTGACGACCCAGCTTGCTCTCTCCCTATCGCTAGCCGGGTATTCGGTCGGCGTTCTCGATGTCGATCTGACAGGCCCTTCCATTCCCCGCATGCTGTCCATTGAGGCCGAGAAGGTGAAACAGGCCCCTGGAGGCTGGCTTCCTGTGCCGGTTCACGATGCCGTCGAGGAAAAGGGTATCGGCTCGTTCCATGCCATGAGTCTCGGTTTCCTTCTACCTAGGCGAGGCGACGCCGTCGTCTGGCGTGGGCCCAAGAAGACGGCCATGGTTAGGCAATTCCTCTCCGACGTCTTGTGGGACGAGACCGACTATCTGCTCATCGACACGCCCCCGGGCACCAGCGACGAGCACATCTCCCTGGCCGAGACGCTTCTCCGCGATGCTCGCCCCGGCCAGGTGGCCGGGGCGGTGGTCGTTACGACACCTCAGGCGGTGGCGACGGCCGATGTCAAGAAGGAGCTCAACTTTTGCGTCAAGACTGGGCTCAAGGTGCTTGGGGTTGTCGAGAACATGAGCGGCTTCGTCTGTCCGCATTGCTCCGAGTGCACCAACATCTTCAGCTCTGGCGGAGGCGCCGTCATGGCTCAGGAGTTTGGGGTGCCTTTCCTCGGCACCGTCCCTATTGACCCTCAATTTGGCGAGCTGGTCGAGTCCGGCAGGAGGCCGGTGTACCCCCAGGGAACACAGGTTCATGGACACGATATTAGTCAGGCCAAACCCGAGAGCGAGGCCGGAGGCGACACGCTCGTGGAGAAATACCAGGACTGCTCGTTGTCTCGCATTTTCAGCGACATTACGAAAAATTTGACCGTCACTATTGAAAACCAAGCCCAGTCGTGAGCAACGAAGAAAATCCGCAGTGGGCTCCAAGCGAGCCCTGCCCAAAAGCAGGGCGGTCGGTCGATGGTTGCGCCAACATTATCTTATCGATGGTCAAGCAGGCGCGTCAGACGCTTTGCAACTGCATCTGAGCTCCCTCCCAAGGCTACCAAGTGGTCATCGCTAGGAAATCCATCAGCGATACAACAAAGACGAAATCGCAACCATAGAGTCATGAGCCCGCTGGGTAGCAGTGGCTTGGCGACCGACGGGTCTAACAGGGACGCACCACACCAGCGATGCGAAGGAAAACCCGAGACGCAGTTAAAGGGCATCACGATGTCGCTTCAGGGATCTGGGCCTCCCAACTCCGTTGTTCTCGAAAGCATCCGATGTGCGGCCCAGTGCTCGATGCAGAGTACGAATCGACACAAAGTGTGCCCCACAATGCCACGGCAGGTACCTGATTGACATGTAGCAGTGCAGCGCAGCGTACTATGTATGTAGTCCCTCACACCGCATGTATAACTTTTTACACGTGTACTCTGTAAATGACATGCCGGAGATGCATTGCAAGGAACGCAACTATGCAACATGAACAGTTCACAAACGGCAAGGAATAGCTCATACGCATGGATGTATGGATGTATATGCGTTGTCAAGTCCCAATGACTCCTCGGGTGTGGCTGGCACAACCCTCCCCCCAGTACCCCCATCTCAGG
Organism: Colletotrichum cereale; assembly: GCA_034509685.1. NCBI lineage: Eukaryota > Fungi > Ascomycota > Sordariomycetes > Glomerellales > Glomerellaceae > Colletotrichum > Colletotrichum cereale. Next base: position 17,343 of record JASUDE010000365.1, on the reverse strand, counting down.
GTCGCAGACCGAATGTCTATGTTCGGACGGCTGACAGAGTAAGGCTTACAGAGAGAGGACGGCTGACAGAGTGTCCGTACCGCTTAACAACCTTTACCCCTCCATTGTTTTACGGCCAGGTGTTTATTTCGCTTTCCCGTAGGTTCCAGGCATGGCACGGTGAAAAAATGACGTCTCGTTTTCATTCTTCAGCGACGACATGTCCCCCTGCGGCGCTGTCGCGCCCAATCAGCCACCCGGAACCTTGCTCCCGCCCAAGCAGAGCTGCTGCACACACTAACCGTGCCGGGGAGGAGTTGCGCTCAAGCAAATTTTGGGCAGCAAGGCGGCTCGGGAAGAGATGGGATTGTTGGCCGAAACCACTGTGAAGCTTTTCCCCTTATAGCCGGATTCTCTGTTTGTGCAACAGAGAGAGACTCGGCGAGTCGGCAAGAACGACCCGGAAACGATATTCCTAATCTTTCCCTCTCTTTGACGACGGGGGGGGGGGGCCGGGCGGGAAGGCGCGCCCTACCTAGGATGTTGTACCTCTCCTTCTGCAGCTCCAGGCGGTTTGGGCTGAAATTGGTGTGTGGAGAGCGGGGGACGGGGGTGGGTGGTCGTCCCATACATAGCCACCGCTACATGACAATCGAATTGCCTGATTAGCAGAATCAACTTTTTTTTTCTATACCCACCAGGCATCGTTCCCCCCCTTCCACCGGCTCGTACCACAGCAACCGCAACCACAGCCACAAACCACGACAACAGAATCTTGTTTCGAGCTTCAAAATTGTCATCCTTCCACCCACCCCCTTCTCAACTCGGTTTCGTCTTTGGTTGTGCGACACGCAGGCCTCCCTTCCGAACTTTGAGTCTGTCCCATGACAAGAACCCCAGCCTACACCACCACCTGCCAACGGTGATCTTCCTATTACTTGGTGGCCCAGCTCGCTGCTCCTCGCACATCGCGGACTCTGTCGATTCCTGGCCGTCTATGAACCAAACCGACCTCCTCCGCTTCCTCTCCAAGCCCGCAAAGTAGGCGCCCTCTCTCCTCTGCTTTCCTTTGTCTCTGGCGAGCACCTTGACTTGCGCGCGCACATGTTGTCTCTTCCATTGACCCGCCGCAATGGCAAATTCGCCTCATAATATTGGCGCATCCAGCTAACCCGTCCTCTCTTCCAGGCCCAGATAACACCTGCTTAGATACTAAGCAATAATCACTCCAGCATAACGACCTCGAGTCTACCGCCCTCACGCCACCCACCACTCCCAACCCTCGATCGCGCAGATAACCTCGTCTGCTAGGTCCGATACTCCACCACAGGTATCGGTGTCTGCCAGAGCGAGGCCCAATAGTCAAGACACAATTCCGGTTCCCAGGGTTATCTTCATTCCCCTCCAAGCCCGACCTCCATAACGTCCTTTCGAGAGACGTTAAAAGACCCCTCATAACCCAATTTGCTGCTGGCTCCGCCAGCCTCCACCAACGTCCACCTTCCTGTGGGCCTACTCTCTCAAACGGACGCCGCAAGGTTCGTTTGAGCGGTAGCTAGTGTCCCGCGGACTTCTAGCCCGAATAACCACCCGAGCCACCTTCGTCCGCCTCTGCTCTCCATCACTTCCCCTGTCGCGCCCAGAAAGCCTGTCCTGTTAAAGATGGTCACCCCCTCGGCCCCCAACGACTACCCCCTCTCTCCGGCTGAGGCGACTCCCCATCTGACCATCAATCACGATGTGGCGGCCGACTTAGACTCGAGCAATGCCTTTGAAGGTCCGTCAAATCGGCTTCCCAAGCTCGCCCACTCCTTATTCTTTCTATAGCTGCTAACAAGCATGCCATTAGGCCCCGAGAAGCTCCTCGAAGTCTGGTTCGCGCCCGGCCCGGATTCGCTCCCTGCCGGCGCTCAGCCCAACGGCCTGAAGGCCGTTTCCGCCGACACCTGGGTCACCATGCTCGATTTGGTCAACTGCAAGATTCTCTCCGTTCTCGAGTCCGAATCTGTCGACGCCTACCTCTTGTCCGAGTCTAGCTTGTTCGTGTTCCCTCACAAGCTCATCCTCAAGACCTGTGGCACCACCACCCTGCTCCTGGGTTTGCATCGACTACTCCACATCGCTGCTGAGCATGCTGGGTTTCCGTTTCACAACGCCAAGAGTGCCACCGATGTCAAGGCTGCCGCGACCCCTTACCGCGTCTTCTACAGCCGCAAGAACTTCTTGTTCCCCGATCGCCAGCAGGGCCCCCACCGCAGCTGGAGGTCCGAGGTCCAGTACTTGGATGATCTTTTCGAGGGAGGCAGCGCTTACATGGTTGGCAAGATGAATGGGGACCATTGGTACCTCTACATCACTACGCCGAACAAGACTTTGACGCCCCCTCGAACTCCCGACGAGAAGGAGGCGGCCCTGGGGTCCGCCTGCAAGATCCCTACCGGCAGCGTGGCTAGCTTCGGTAGCGGCGTCGAAGAGCGCCGCGACGAGACTCTCGAGATTCTCATGACCGATCTCGACCCTGAGAATGCTAAGCAGTTCTACTTGTCGCATGCGAGTGCGGTTGCCACCGACAAGTCCCATTTGCCGCAAACTCAGGCGGCTCGCGACAACGCCCACCAGAGCTTGGGCGACATGTCACAGGTCCCCGAGAAGTCGAGCAATGATCTTGTCGACGTCTTGGAGAACACGTGCGACTCGGGCCTGAACGAAGGCGAACGTGCCGCGACCGAGGCTTTAACCACAGAGGGCCATGCCATTGGCACTGTCGTCTCCGAGGCATGCGGCCTGTCGAGTGTCTACCCTGCCAGCAAGTACCCTGGTGCTCGTGTCGACGCATACCTCTTTAGTCCATGCGGCTTCTCCGCTAACGGTGTGGTTCCCGCCCTTGCGGATGACGAGGATGTCTCAAATGGCGAAAACGGCAGAAACGCCGCTCACTACTTCACCGTCCACGTGACCCCTGAGCCCAATTGCTCGTTCGCCTCTTTCGAGACAAACGTTCCTGGAGGCCAGAACGGCCGCTCCACCACGGAGATCATTGAGCACGTCGTCGACATCTTCAAGCCTGGCCGCTTCAGTGTCACTCTCTTCGAGGCCAGGGGCAAGAGTGCCAACCCCTACGGCATGGGCGGCCATGTTTCCCCCACGATTCCCACTCAGCGCCTCGTCGATCCTGTTCGCGGATACCGTCGCATTGACCGTATTGTCCACGACTTTGAGGATTACGACCTCGTGTTCCGCTTCTACGAGAGGGACGACTGGTCTGGTGACCGTGAGGCCCGCCTGGGGGAGGTGATGTAGTCCGACTGCGAGTTCGCGGTGCATGATTTCACTCTGGAACAAATTGTACCATTTCCTTCCGTTGCGCGTCGGTATTGTTCTGGGCCAGGTTCAAAGGCCTACTGCTGTCATGCATCCTGGTACTGTTCACACAACGTTCCCGCCAGCGAGGCTGTATTCCTTCCATTGCCAGGAATTGGCACCAGAAACAGAACTCCTATTTGGATAAGGTTGCCCCATCAATACACAATGATTTAGAGTCGTCAATTTTATCGTATCATGCTTCCAAATACTCTCTGTTCTTGTGACAACACCTGGGGTTTCTAAGAGTGAATTTCAGAATGCGCGCTAAGAAGTGTAGAAAATCACTCCCAAGTGCCATGATGGGGTTACGGCCCCCTGCTTCATTAGGCCAATGAACATGGTCACTCCTTCATTCAAGTAGTGGCTCGCCAGCCGCATATCGTTATTAACCAGTGTCTTGAGGTAGTGCAGCGTATTCAAGGAAATCCGTGGCCGGAGCCATTGGTTGCCTGGACTGTTGCCAACCACCAACCGCTCTCCACGCCAGCTCATGTCCTGTCTCGGTAGCCATGGCCAGGAATGTAGCAGCTCGATCGACTGTCTGAGTTCCGAGATGGCCATAGCCTACCTGTCAACCCCCCAAAATGCGTCCTGGCCCCCAATTTTCCATGTCCAGTCGTGTTTTTGCTGGAATGTTGGAAGCCCACCCGCCACACGAACAAGCGCTCACAGCCATCGTGAGCCGACCCGCCATGTCGGATCAAGTGCTATATGAAGCTGCTCTGTCGGACTTATTCTAGTGAGGAGTAAACACAAAGCGACCACTGTGTATATCCTCAATACATACATTCATCACATCTCCCTGCTATGGCTCCTCCCTCCAAAGGTGACGACACCGTCAGTGTCGTCGAGTCGCTGGTGACCGAGTCATCAATGTCGGGAAGCGATGTCTCCACAAAGTCTCCGCCGAAACCTCTCCCCATCCTTGCCATCATGGCCATGTTTCTCATGATCCTCGCGTCCGGGGGAGGCCTGTGCCTGTCAGCTCTTCAGTTTCGACCATCAAAGACGGGCGAGCGGGACTGTCTGAGTCAAAGTTTCATCTTGTTTGCTGTAAGTGTTTACAAACGTGGGGCAGTTGTGACTTGGAATGCACACTGATGTTTCTCCGCAGTCCATGATCTCGCCCATGTATGTGGTGTTGCACATCCTTGTCTCGTTCCGCAACTATCAGGTCGTCAAGAGGCAGTCGCTTCAATCGCCATTGGTGTCATGGGCCGTTATTGTCGCACGACTTGGGCTCCTTCTTTGGATTCCAGCTACGATTCTGTCTTCGATAGCAATCGCACGTTATCCCGGCTTCGTGACGCAGAGCCCGATCACCGAGTTGAACCTGGCGGTCTCTGCTGTCGGGATGTAAGTTTGATCTCCCACTCTGGGGCTACCTGAACCCGAGCTGACCCCTCTCAGAACCGCCACTTTTGTAATCATCCTCATTCTTGAGCTCGCGTCCCACCCGTTTGAGCTTCCCTGCTTCCGTCGCCGAAACACCATAACATGCCTCGTCAGCGCCTTCGAGAAAGACCTCAAGGAAGAGGGAGCCAAGCCCCCGACCCGTCCTAATAGCCGCCCGGCGACCCCTCCGGCCTACTACTACTTCCCCGCCAATCACCGGCACACCATCCCATCGCCGGCGCGCGCCAAACTCGTCCGTAAAGCCAGCTACCCCCGCCGCCGCGAAAACGTCCCGCCTGTCCCCCCCATCCCTTACCCACACCCAGACTGCCTCGGTATCATGCTCCCCATCCCCGAGCCGCTGCCCCCGCTTCCGGAACTCGCGACGACGCCGACCCCGATGCCCGCCATCAAGGTCACCCCTGCCACGGCGCCAGCCTGCCTGTGCCCGGGGAATGGGAAGCTCGTGCCGGGCAAGAATAAGCCGTGTCCGCCACCGCCGGGGACGGCGTGGGCCAAGGACTGGGAGCAGCTCGCCGTGGACGCTGGCGTGAAGCGGAACGGGTCGTCGTCGACGGTGGGGACGGGTACCCTTGATGGGAGGTCGGAGGCCTACAGGGCAGCATTGAAGCCGCCTCTGCCTTCGATTATTATTACGCACAGCCCTGAGACGGTTTAACAGGTTCGTGGGAATTTGGGGCGTTATTGGACGGATTATCGGATATTGCGAGGTTATGGGCCACAAACGGAACCATCGAGTTGTGTCTTTCCCTTTTTGTCTTTTGCTGTACTTACACATGTCACCTTACTGGATCTTTTTTTTATTTGTCATAAATCCCGGTTACCATATCGTCATCCGCGTCCCAAGTTGCAATCCCGCGTCATTAATGCAATCAACATTGCTCTGCGCATTTCGGAGCCACCTTCCATGTTATTCATCATATCAACTATTGGTCGCCTATAGATCTTGTCTAACATCTTGGCTTCGTATACGGTATATCGTTTAGGTCGGGTCTAATGGCTTCATGGTACTTGGCCGCCCCTTCCCGCGCGCTCTGTCTCAGGCTCCGTTTTTCGTATTTACTCGAAATTTGAGATCTCTGTCTGAATGTGCCTGAAGTACTCGTGCAGCCTTACTTTGTGAAGTGTGTAAGATACCGTTGAAAAGGCTGCCCGTCGTCCGATGACAGCTGCCGTTTGTGGCGTTGAAGAGCTGCGGACTTGTCGGCTTGCAGATCAGCGTCTGTATGCTCAACGCCAACTTTCTCTATGAGGTATTCCTGATAAAGATGTGTCACTAGTATAGAGTGCGGCTTGAGTGTCGTGTTTATCGGCAGTCTCGGCTACATCACCGGTGTCCTATTCACGTTCACTTGCTGTAGCCGCAGTAATCAACCGTTCGACAGAAGAGATAGAGGGTCCAAGTACAAGAGCAACGAAGTTCCACAACCTCCTCCTCTTCTCGGCCGGCGCATCCGCTACAGGCTCGCCAGTGGTCACAGTTATCCTCAGAATTAGTTCAAAGAATCTCCACAACCCCTCCAAACGCAGCATCAACAGTCACGAAGTTTCTAGAAATCCCCTACGCCGCCCCGCCGGTTCTCAACCTCGTTCGTACCTCAGGTTGAAACCTAGCCGTTCTTAGTCAATCGGGAGAGCTCTAGAGGAGCAACAGGGTTACCGAGGTCCCGATCTTGACAGGTACTGTGGCAGAGGAGGGCCGGGGGTTGGTCAACGACCGAGTCAACATGACGGCATTCCTCAACGCGTATTTCCCGCCTCTTCTCGTTTCGAACGAAGCCCGAGACGGTATTGTTTCCAGCTATCGCCCTGATCCAGCTCTCGTCACGGACTTTGACGTGGCTGGCGCCATCTACACAGACTTCCTCTGGTCCTGCGTACGTTCCCCGGTTCCCAGTTCGGAAGACGACAATAGTAACAGGCAACCTGCACCCCCAAGCCATCCTGGCCTCGACAGCTACCTCAAACAATGTCTCAACGTGGCGCCACTTCGACACCTCTGCGCTGAACATGCTACCTGGTGAGTAGGGATGACTAGGGAAGTTCCACGACTCGGATATCATCGTCCTTTTCTCCAACCCCAACACCACACCCTTTCACGTCTCCATCGTACGCGGTGTACGAGTATCTTAGGGGGGGCCGTCGCGCGATTTGCCAAGAACCCTTCCGCCGGGCCGGGATGGCCGGTCGTGGTCTCAGAGTATGCGCCTCTTGATGTCGCGACGTTGGGGGACATAGGGGATGTACCCGGGGTGCTGGCATTATCTAATGCAACTGTCATGTATGAGAGTTGCAGTCTTTATGAGAAAGTTTAGCCGTTACTCGGGGTTGTTTCAGCGTGGCTGGCTGAGCAATGGTGTGAAGCGACAGATGTCTCGGGGATTTCCAATATTCTGTCATCCTTCCGTGCTCCCGGGGGGCGAGCAGGTATCGTATCAAGGAGCAACAACAACAACAGCCGTCTATCTCGGGAGATCAAAACATATCAAATACTTTTTTAGGCTTTTTGGTCGTCAATCATGGAAATGCGAACCGGACGTATCTGTACGGCTGCTCCGTCGGCTGACTTGCCCTTTCCCTCGTTGTCTAGCGACTCTTCGTGGTGATGAGAACCCGGGGTCGCCAGAATCCATCACTCGCCTGTCCAACCCTCAGCCGTCACGACTCAAGAAGCCATTGATGCTTTTCACAGTCGGGCTTTGCCGCCGAATCACGACACAGCCCTGACGGTATCCCCCACCTCTCCCTTCTCGACCCCCTCCACCCTTGGCCCAACCTTTCTCCAAATCTCCTCCGCAACCTCCTCGACGGCCGCGCCCGCATCGACAACGACCAAATCCTCCTCCTCCTGCCGGAACTCCCGGTCGACCCTCCCCTCCTCGCCGAGCCCGCCGTCCGGCCCGACCCGTCCCAGGCTCAGGCCCCAAAACAGCTCGCGCACGCGGCGCTGGAACTCGGCCTTCTCGTACACCTCGCCACCCCAGCCACCGCGCTCCCTCGCGACTGCCTCCTCGAGGTCGAGGAAAAGCACCAGGTCGGGCCGCGGCAGGCCGAGTTCGGGCTGGCGCGCCCAGTGCAAGCTCAGGTGCGGGTTCTGCTTGGCGGCCGAGTAGACGATGCCCGAGTGGTAGTACCTGTCACAGATGACGGTTGTGCCGGAGGCCAGGAGGGTCTGGATGTTCTTGCTGTGTGGGGTGTGAGACGGGGGGTTTACGCGGGCTGCGATGTGGCGTGGGCGAGACGGAAGGTGGACTTACACTGCTTCCCATCTGTTGGCGCTGAAGAGCAGGTGGATGACGTGATCTTCCATCTCGACCGAGCTCTTGAGATAGGTGTCAATCATCTGGCCAATGGGTGTTGTTCTGTCTAGACCGGGTGGTTAGCCATGATCAAGAGCAGGAAGTGCTTAAGAAGAATGAATCTATAGCGATGGACCGTGGCGCGATGCCATCGACTCTTCGCACCCGCATACACATCGCGAATACGTAGGTCATGGGCCCCAAAGACACTCGTCTCTATTCACACATATCCTCCAAAAAAAAAACCACGAGGAACGCCCGACATAAGCCAAAGAATGGCAAACAACAACTCACCAGGAAAACGCATAACCTTGACCTTCTTCCCCAGTTCAACGAAGCGCTGCTCCAGTAGCTTCACCTGCGTCGTCTTCCCGCTGCGGTCCAACCCCTCAAACGCAACGAACGCGCCACGGACGACGCCGGCGGGCGGCGTCGTAACGGCGGCCCCGTCCTCTCCGGCCGGCCCGCCGCCAGTCGCGGCCGAGGTGGCTATGGCCGCCGTGGCAAGGTCGTTTATGGATGCCATTGAGGCCGAGATAGTGATGCGTTTCCCAACGAAAGTACAGCGTCGGGGTATGGTTCGGCCCAATGAATTGAATGAATGCGAGGGCGATGCTGGCAGGGTGCACTTGTTGTCGAGTGGTGCGATCCTGGAGTGGTGAAGGTCAGTGGCATGAGCGGACCGTGTGGGGCCCCGGGATTCCTTCGGGCAGGACCGCGTGGGCGGCAGTCACGTGGGAGTTTGCCCGGCTTGAGCTGCCAACGCCACGCCATGCGATTAGGTGGGTAGCTCGGGATAGATCTGGACATGGGGCCAAGGTTTATTGGATATGGGGTTATGTTTACCAAGTGTTCAGCTCCTGTCATGCCGGTAGACGCCATTCGATCAAGTCATACCAGTGCATCACTAATAGCATAACGCGCAGAATCGATCGAAACACCAAACCTCTATTTTGATCAGGATATCAAAAATTGAAACAGCACCAAACAGCAACAGTAATACTCCGACCCCGGGTTTGTACAAAATCCGACACCCGTAACCCGTAATTCCTACACGAAAAAGTGCCCCTAGAGTATCCCGTCGCCTCGCCCTTGTCCCATCCCAAGAATCCGAGTAACCGTTCCAACGCCGCATGAATCATGGACCCGTAATTAAAAGATGGTGAATAGTTGGAAGAAGCGATTTCGAGCTAAGCGGGTCAAGCAAAGCCATAAAGGTCAAATCAGCACTCAGCAATGACGAATTCCGTTTCGTCTTTTGCGCTTCCACTCTCCCACAGCTCAAAGGTTTCGCCTGTCCCTTCAATGGGCTCCAGCAACGCCGCTTTGGGTGCAGGGTCGGCCAACTTGCCCATGAGCTCGTCAACGTCCTTTTCTTCGAGAGGCACTACTGATGGGTCTGCCTTGATTTCAGGAGCTACGTTGTTGGTAACAGGCAGCGCGGGTTGAGCGGGGGTCTCCTCGTCCTCGTCATCATCAGCGGGGATGATGATGACCGACGACTCGTCGCAGCCAATGGCGTAGAATTCGCTTGCGTCCATTTCGCCCAGCGCTATCCTCTCCTTTTCAAATACCATGTCGTCCTCATCGGTAAGACGAACAGAGCGGCGCGCCGAAGTCTGGCTAACATCATCGACAGGTGGCACGTTCTCCTTATCGCGGCCTTCCGCGCGGTCTCTACTGGCTTTGCGTTCACTCTCCTCATCAGAGCTGATGTCGAGGACGCAGGTCCCGTGCTGTAGCATGTTCGTCATTTCCTGTTCAGGCGTGTCCTCGTGGATGTCAAAGAACCAAGATGCCTTCAGGTCAGGCTCTAGCGAATCCTTGGCAGCAGCCCGCGGGACCGGAGCGACCAACGAGCGGGCGGCATAGCTCGGGATTGTGCCCTTGAGGGCGGCATCGAGACTGAAGGGGGCGGAGGCGGCGGAGGCGGCGGATGACAGGTTGAACAAGGGCGGGTCAACACGGGTGTATGGACCGGCGGTTCGGCGACGGTTTGAGAGAATGCCAGAGCGCTTGCCACGGGTGGGCGAACGGCCAGCGGGAGCAGAGAGCGGGGATGACTTGGCAACGGCCGTATTGATCCTAGCTGCTGGCGACTTGGGCTGGAGCAAGGTACGAGGGCGGGGCAGAGAAGGTCGGGTGGAATTCAAGGCAGAGCTTTCGGAGAGGGGCGAAGCCTTGGTCAATACGAAGGAGGATGGCTTGTGAGCCTCTTTGGAGGAGTAAAAGCTGGCGGAGCCTTTCGATCGCTTGGAGGAGACGCCAGGATCAACATTTTCGAAGTCGTCCGAGTCTACAATGTCGGTGGCTTTGCGCTTTCCACCGGAAGTGGGAGAAACGGCTGTGATCGGTGTCAGTAAAGATACTGGTCATGTTTTTTTGGTCGATTTTTGCAGGCTGTGCTTGGGCTGGGGGTTCAGGCGCATTCAATCCAGATGACGACCAATGGTGCGGAGATGTCCACATGCAGAACCAGTACTTGTGGTCACAGGACAAGAGAAACGTCGGAGAGATGGATAGAGAGGATGGACATGAGGTGATTATACATACCATTCTGTCTGTTCTTAATGCTCGTCAGGTTCTGCAGTCTCGCCCCGTCGAGGGGCGCAAATGGTTGACGTGAAATGGTGGCCATGGTGCGGATCGATGCGGTTGTGCGCGCGGGCGCGAGCGACGAACCGAGTGGATGTGGGTGTCGGTGTGGATTTTCTCAGTGTCGCGCGGTGCGGTGCGTCGTTGGGAATGGGTGCAGCGCAGCCAGGCAGAGAATCCGAGTTCGAGCGGCTACGGCCCAAAGTCCAGGCTCCTCTTTGATCGACGACAGACTCGATGCGTGGAGAATGGGGAAGTCGATGACGGGGTTTCGAGTCGTTGCAGTTGTTCCCGTCCTGACGCACCGGCGACAGCAAATCAATACGAGCAGGGCGTGAGCAAAGTCGGGGTAGGGAGCGTATTTGTTGTTTGTTTGTTGTTCTCGTCCACGCAGAGGAATCGAGCGGCGCTGTATTGAATTGCAAGAGGAAAAGAGTGACAGAAACGGAGTCGGAGGGGAGCTTGCGTGGGGTGTTGGGCAATGGGAAGGGGGGGGGATAGAGGAAGAAAAGAGGGCGAGAGAGGTGAAGGTTAGTAGGGAGCAGGGGTCAGCCGCGGCGCGAGGTAGAGACACTGAGATGCGATTCACTGTCGAGAGACACGGGGCAGAGGGCACGCGTGCGCACGGAGCCGGGAGGGGGGATTGAGAGGGGACGAGATGGCGACGGGTGTGAGATGGGCGTGTAATGAGTGCAGGGTCGGGTCGGGTCTGGGGCGGCCGGTGTTGGATGGTGGTGGTCTGGGTTTTGGCTGGCGGTATCTTTTGGATAGGTAGGGTAGGTAGCGGACGGTGTTGGCCGTTTGATGCGAGCAAGGGGCCTTGTAGTGTAGCCAGGATGGGAACTAGCGTTGACACTAAGGTACGGATATGAGAAGCTACCTAGGCAGTAGGCACACTAGATAGGTAGGTAGGTAGGTACCTTACCTACCTAGTCAAGGTACAGACTGCGCTGCGAAAAGAAGCAAGCAGTTGGTGTTCCAAGAAAGGGTGCGAGGGGAAGGGATACTGTCTGTGCCTTTGCTCTACTACTACGGGTACCTAGAAAGAACGGAAAAGAGACGCGGAATCCATGCAAACACGGTGCGGTGCGGTTTGAGTGGAGATGGTAATACTATGGAGATGCACCACCCAGACAGACGTGTTCTGCCAGGGGGTCAGGGACAGGGCCAAGGGTGGGAGAGAGGGGAAGGAAGGGATGCCAGGCAGGGCAGGACGGGATGACAGGGGGCGGTTCAAATTGATCTGCTAATAGCACAACTGAACTTTGATGATGACGCTTGTGTTGTGGCCTAAACTCCGGGACAACCTACACTTGGATGATGAGAGCGAAGGGAAGGGTAAATCAATTCGAAAGATAGAAGACAATGTCGAAATCGAATGGGAGAGACTCGCTCAGACCTCGGACGAGGAGTTGCGCAAAAGGGAGACGAGCTCTAGGCAGGTACATACGCAGTAGTAGACAAATGCAGGTGCGAGCGAGATTGGGGATGGCCAGTAACAATACCTGCTACCTGCCTACCTAAGGCGGGCAGAGGCGGCGGACGTGATAAAACGCGCGACTTCCGTAGCAGCGCCAATGGATGCATGCCGTGTCGAGAATGAGATGGGCCAATGCAAGTGAGAGACACACCACAACCACAACCACAACCACAACCACAACCACACACCTCATGCAGCTTCCCTTCAGCGTTCCTTCCCTCTTCCAAGACTTCGCCGTGGCACCTGGGCACAAAAACTGGCAAGAGGGAGCTGTCGGAAAGAGTGGGGTACTGATAGTGGAGAAAGCGATATTCATGCGCAGGGGCTGTCTGCCGTATATGATTCGTCGGCGCGAACGCAGTGCTACTGCACCTTCCTTCTTGCCGCGACACAGACCACCAATGAGACGCGTCAGGCCTCGGTGGGTCTTTAAGAGGAATCAGCAAATGATATCGGTAGCAGTCACGTCTTGTTCCCGTTTCGGGCAAGGGAAGCTGCCTTCGTCTCCCGATCGAAGCGCGACATCAATTAAAGCCTGGCCAGAAAGAACAAAGTCCGTTCACCTTCCCACGCCGCTCCCCTTCGATATCTCCCAGCTACTACGGATACTGGTATGTAAGTACCTACCTCAGCCGGGCAGCCAAGGGATAAATCCCCCCCTGTTATCCGCCGGCAGTGCAAATGGACAATCGCGACGCCAAATGACACCTGGTGCATCGGTACGGATACGATGTACGTATACTATCACCGATCAGATACCACTGGCAAACGCCCATCCGCAGCACATCATCTCGGTACACCGTACTCTGTAATCCCATCGTGCCTCAAGGGCAATCAACCATCAGATTTCTCGTATAGGGACCCAGGAGCATCGCATCCCTTGATTCATGCAAACCTTCAACCCGCGGTTGTTTCTGTTCTCGACAGCTCCCATGGCGGAAGTTTGCATCATCTGCCCTCCCCTCCTTGTACAATGCTGTCTTGCGCCAAACAGCTCCCCTCATTCCAATAGTATCAGTTGGTCGCCCACCTAGTCTCCCCGCCGTCGCAAGTTAGCCGCCATCACTTAAACATCCGCGGACCATCCGATGCAGGGGTAGCCAAGCTAGGTAGGAATCATACGAAAGCTCGTATTGGAATCCCGCTTCCACCTGTCAGCTCTCTTTCTCTCGACAAGTGACCTCACAGCACTTGGCTCGACTTACACCCTCTTCGTCTCAAGTCTTCTCGACCTTCCCCGCTGCTGTCCACAGTCCCGCGACAACAGCACGCCAGGTCGCTAATTATGGCCGATCAACATCACGGGTGGCCGGAAGGTCCATGGCCTTTCGGCCCCCCCCCCCCCCCCCCCCCCCCCAAGCGGCCCGGGTCTCTCATCTTGCGGGCCTCCGCGTTGTCTGCTCCGGCAGTCCTGGCACTAATATCAACGTTGGGTGTGTCCCACCAATGCACCTCAACCTGCTTCGTACCAACAATGCTCATTGGTTCTGGATCTTCGAACGTGACGCCAGCTTTCAGCTGCCCTTCTCGCTTTGTGTGGAAGATCATCCCCCTTCTAACAGCTAGTTGGCTCCGTCCCGGTCACGACCACCGATGTGCCACCATCTTTGGTTGGCCGCTTCTCGAGGCCGTCATCGCCACTCATCCACCACATTTGTGAAATGCATGACAGTAGAAGCACCAACGCTCTGTGTCCACGTCAACGCTGATGTGCGGCTACCGTTGGAATGCTTCGAGGCGAAGCGGTCTGGCCGGACTTGTTCTCCCCGTTGTCCAGCCTGGTGGCTGTCTCGCCAGGCCCGTTGACTTGGGTCCAGCCAGCTTCCACAGCTACCTTACATGCCCTGTTGCGAAAACATCGTCTAGCGTCAGCCGGAATCGGTTGCATGAGACCACAGCACGCTCAGCATGGATGGTCGTTCACCGGCTCTGTCGCCAACCAAGGCTCCCCCATTGAATGGTTTGGCGGCTATACCCCTCGCTAATGTCGTTCATGCATGCATAAGAGGGAGACATGCTGGGTGCGCCACGTCTCCAACCCTAACTCGCAATCACCAACCCCCTTTTCTGGAGGCAAACTGCAGCGGGCAAGCCTTAGAGCGCTTACCCAAACTGTAAATATGATGTTCTGCAGGCGAGCCTCTGTCTTCTCTGCGTTCCGTGGTGGTGCAACCAGAGGCATTGGCTCTCATGGGAAGATGAGGTTGGTCGTCAAGTCGCCACCGCCCATCCCCCGTTGAGACTTTCCTTTTTGACCGCCTCCCAAGACGTGTTTCGACTGCTGCATGTCAATGTACCATCCGCGAGGACAGGTAAGCGGACCAACAAAAGCAACATGTACTCTTGAGAGTTGTGTGCCGCGTTTTGGGATGGCGCAGTTGTCGCCCTCGACGTCCGTCGAGGTACCAGAGTGTTCAGGCACCAGTCGAGGTATTTTTATTTATTTTACTGTTGGGAGGCTCATCGAAGATCATCTGAATCAGCGGCGGAAGCACGTCTTGCTCTGCATCATGACGGTATGCGTTCATTAGCATGTCACCCAGTGGCTTACGAGAGACTCGTGGCATCGTGACAGTCGCCGGCAACCTGAGATCGCGGTGTTGGACCTGGCGCATGCCAGAAACATTCTCTTGGCCGGATAAGTAGGTAGGTACGGTGGTTGGTATCGAGTCATACAGAGCCAAATGAGACTGCTGCTTTGCTTTTGCCCTTTTCTTTTGTCATTCTCTCCGCACCATCACCACCGCCCGCCATAGTCCAACAACCCTCCCGCATAGTTCTCCGGTATGAGGTGTGGGGCACCTCGCGAGCTGCATGGACGTCGGGGCGTTTCAAAGACGGATCGCCTCGGCCGATAGGCCGTCAGCACTACCTAGAGCTCATCACAGAAAAATTGAGGAGGCTGGGGAAGAACCTGCAGATCAACGATGGGGATCTCCCAGCCACCTTATTTTGTCCAACCTATGGAGACACACTTCCATTCCTGAACGAGGGTTTCATTGTGCGGAAAGCTACATGCGCGCGTCCTGTCGCCCCCTTGCATGGCACTACGGACTAACTGACGGCAGCAAGCCGGCTTTCTCTGTACCCAGCTTTAGCAGCACCAATGCATTGTTCTCAGGGTCATTGTGTCCGTTCTCGAGTTTTTGACTCCGGCTGTTTGCCGGGTGCTGCACACGTGGCTAGCGTGTACCGAGACTCGGCATTCGTGTCTGGGCTTCTACGACTTTGCATTGTTGAGAGAAACAATATGAACAGTACGCTCCATCCTTTTTAAGCACCTCATAGGTGACACCGAATTCGTCTCTGGTCTTGTAACGTGTGGGCTGGTTAGGGTTGCTTGGTGTCTTATGGCTCGTGAGGCTTGTGACTTGTGAATACTATGCCGTCGTGAGATCGGCAAAGTCGCCCGCTGGCTGATACGGATGCTTTGCTCGCAATTATCGTTCTTTTTCTAAAGACAAGAGATGCAATAGACAAACATATACATCGGTATTGAATCAGTGGTTTGAAAGATGGGTGGATTAGCTAGCCACCACATCGTTCGCATTACAGAACGACGGGGTATAGGTAAGATCTGTACTAAATTCAAACCTTCCCCTCTACAAGTTGGTTAAGATAGCATGCTTAGATCTGTGACTTGAGCTCTCTAGAGCGAGCCCAAGTGGTGCAAACACTTGGTGGTGTGATGGGTATCTCTTTCTGGCATATGAATGTACATGTATTCATGATGAGTATATACTGAACTAACATCTGCCTTGAAGATGCTAACAGCCTCATCAACTACTGTCATATGGTGTTTCAAAGATGCCTCGGGAATATGTTTCAAGGCTGTGGTCAATGGAGCTCTTAGGCGCTCTCTCGCTCTATTGAACAACTCAATTTGTCTCCCCTGGTGACCCTTATGCTCACATCTGTATGTTCAGATTCCGTAAGTTCAGATTCATATGTACAAGTCTAGTCACAACTTGTTCTTTTCGTGTCGTCATCATATCCAGCCGTATTTTCTTTTGGCTTTCTTTTGGCTTTCTTTTGCAATTTCCCTGTATTCTTAGGTCTGGCTACCCAGGTTCGACGCATATTGATAGGACCAATTGACATTCTTGCACGGTAGCCATTCTGATCGCTTAACCCACGTTGAAGTTACTTGGGAACAACATTCGGTTGAGAATGCTTAGGAAATTATATATCCATTACCTCGCTTCCATTTCTTTGGGGGTTCCATGTATCCTTTGGACCACTTAGATGAGGTACCACTTCAATGTGTGTGACTAGGTCACCGTACCAGTTATTGTCATCAAATGTCATTTGAACTTGAGGTTCGCAATTCTTACCTAGCTTACAATTCGCTTCAAATGGAAGAAATCTGCGAATCCCTTCGAGATAACGAATTTGAATGTTTTCGTGATATTGCTTGAGTTTGAGGCGGAATCTGAGCTTGTCTAACTATAAGTGAAAGCATTGAGTACACAACAGCGCTCTCCAGAGGGGGAATCGACAAGATCAATTCGGTCTGCTCGATAGGAGAATGTCATCGACCAGAAATAGGCTTCATATTCCTTGCTCCTGAGACTGATCATTACAACTCGGTCAGAGACCAAGTTCTTGACCTGGGTGACTAAAGGAATATTGAAGATTGTGCACATGACTATACAATCCTGATCTTTTATTGAATACAGTATCCCGTTTCACTCTATGAGCACCACTTATTTGTAGTTTGAGTAAACGCAACCAACATTCATGATCTCTCAAGTATACATGGATGCTATTATTCCTCTTCATTCTCTTCCGCCCATTTTACTGAAGGATAAGTATGAGGGATGATCGATGTTCAATCACGAAAATGTGTGAGTTGCAGAGTCAAGTGCCACTTCTTCTACCTTTCCAGCGATGAATGCTGTATTTAACCGTAGTCAGGACCGGGGAAGAGATAGTAGAGTCTGAACGTTATCATGCATAATAACTTCAAGTGAATTTACTTCCAACATTCATTGAATGCTGTGCTACGAAGTAAGGACACATATCACGTCGGAAGACACGTATATCCTATATAGGTTTCCACACAGAGCCGGAGTACTGCAGCATCGATAAAAAACAAGACATTGCACGTGCGCATGTGTAAGTCAAAGCACCCACTTTTCGGTCACCCCTGCATTTCGGTCACCCCAAAAATGATACTATCACAACCACCACTACCACTTTATTCACTTT
>JASUDE010000364.1:0-48425 GCA_034509685.1 Colletotrichum cereale | reverse complement strand
GGTTATAGGGATAAGGTTAATTAGTATTTTTAATACTATTAATTAAGAAGCTGTAATTAGCTATAGTTATAAGTAGTAATTCTTAGATTTATACTATTAATAAGGAGAGCTTTAGGTAAGAGGAGGTTTTTCCTTCTTTATTTATAGAAAGAGAATCTTTATAGGATAGAGAAATAAGAAAAGTATTTAACTAGATAGGTTAAATAATAAAAAGAAAAAAAAAAGAAAGGGGGGATATTACTAGTAGGTTAGTAATATTAGTAAAAGAGTAAAGGTAAATTTATTACGTAAGAGGAAGTAAGGGGAAGTAGGTAGATTTTTCCTTTATCGACTTACGTATTTACTAACTTTACCTTTTTTACCTTCTATATAACTATACCCTACACCTTTTTCTTTATAAGTTATCCCTATTTCTTTACCTTTAAAAGGGATAATTAAAGGTAGAGATTACGTTTCTTTATTCCTTTTTATTTCTTTCCTTAAGTTTTATATCTACTAAAAACATTATTAAGGAAGTATTTCTTATAGACTTTACCTTTTCACTATCTAAACAAACTTAAGCCTAGTAGTAACACATTAAGTTTATTATAACTTACAAAATCAATTAAATCTGTAAATATTATTACAAACATAGTTAACGTAAAGATAACTACTAGAGATAATAGTAAAGTTTGTATTACACAATAACACGCTTAATAAAGTAAAGATAGAGGAGCTCTATAAGAAAGGCTCTCTATTTATAATAGAAGTAACTCTATTAATCCTGTTACTAAAGATAATCACTATAAGTAAGTTTTATTGAGAACAAGCTAGCTGTATTAATATTACTAACACTTTAGTCTAAAATCCTCTATAGCCTCTATAAGCTAACCTAAAGACACTCTTACCTACTAATACTAGCCTTTAGATAGGTATAGATAATATCTTAACTTAAGAGGACTTTATTAGAAACTAGCTACCTATAGTAAACACATATAGTAAATAGATACCTCCTCTATACTATTAATAACTTATAGCTAGCCTATATAACCTTATTAGTACCTTTAAAGCTAAAATTTCACCTAAACTTAACGACGTTTACGCAGGACTTATGTACTTAGTCTAAAGCCTACGTAAGGCTAGAGCTATTACTACTTAGCCTATTATTAGGAGTAAAGCCTTCTACACTAGTAAGTTAGAACTATAAAACATATAGCCTCTACTAATAGATAATCCTAACCTTTTAATTTTCTATATAAGCATAACTATTTAAAACAAACATATTTACTTAAGTCTAATAGTTAACTAGAGAAGCAGCTAGTTATACTTTTATAATAATTAATAAAAGAAGGAAGGAGCTAAAGACTAAATAAAGGTTTTTTTATAAGGTACTAAAAAGGCGTATAAAGATATCTTAGCAATAGCGTATAAAGTTATAGGCTAATAAGTAACTCTAGTTAACCTAAGTAACGCTAATATTCCTCTCTAGGCATTAGAGCTTAAGTTTCTTAATTAGGTGTAAGGCTTCCTTTATATAGGCCTATTATACCTAATTGCTACCTCTATTACTAAGGCTAAGGAGAATTAGCTTAACTATACAAACGCTAACTTTATAAATAATAACATTCCTAAGGAAGGATAGATCTTAATCACGCTATTTAGGAATAATAGACCTAACTAGAAGAAAGAACAGTAAGAGGCTATAAAAGCGTTAGATTTCCTAAAGGTATCTAAAATTATAACCTAGATACCCTCTAGACTTTTTAGCCTAGGTAACAACACTAGTTCCCTAATAGACTAGAACGCTTTCTCTCTATAAGATAGATCTAAGAATAACAATAGCATTACAGAACTAACTACTTAAGTTCCTTAGTCTACTTAAGATATAACTCCTTCTTTACTGCTATAGGTATTACTGCCTAGATTACCCTCTCTGCCTCCTACACTAGCACCTCTTAGTCGTTTAGTAATTTAGCTACTAAATAGAGTAGAGAAGAACTACTACAGCAGAACAATTTAGAACCTAACTATATAAGACCCTATCGTTTATACTATAAAAAATAAGCTTTACTAGGGTACTTATTATTTCAACCTATATAAGAAACCTAAAGGTAAGAAGGCTAAAAAGAATAAAGACGTTACCTTTAGGGAAGAGGTAACTAAGTCTCTCTACTTTACGCTATTTAATTATTAGGTCTACTAATTCTAACTAGTAGACACTTTTAATAGTTATAATGTGTTGCAGCCGTAAGGAAATCTATTGCCTAGTAACCCCCGCCTAGTCCTAGCGGCTAAGTAGTATGCCTCTCTAGGTGAATTATATATAGGTTTATTACGTAAGTATCTTATTACTTAATATAGTACTAGCAGGCGCTTTAACAACCTAACTATAGGAGAACTTAACCCTATTAAGCTTGAGCATGCTGCTAGACTATATAATGCTATAGGCACTTTAATGCGTAGAGAGAACCTTAATAGTAATAAAGTATGCGCCCTTATTAAGCTTAGCGTTTATAGGTCCTTAGTATCTATTTAGGCTCTTCCTCTTAGTTCTAGTTAGATACCTAGTTTTCCTATTACTACTAATACTATAGACGTTATCTATAATTAAATTAATATTATCACTAATTCTAACTACCTTATCTTCTTACTTAACTATAGTAATAATTATTAGGCTGTATTACTAGTTAACTAAGTTATTAGATATATGTATTTTACTAACTCTACTTAGACGTCTAAGTGTAATAAATTATTTATAAACGTAGTTAAAGTATTATAGAACTAGTACTACTACTTAGGAGCTTTAATAGATGCTATTATAGTTACTATATTAAACGCCTATATAGTAAATACTAAATAATAAGATAATAGCTTTACTTATAGTCTTTACGCTATAGAATAGGTACAAACCTTTTTCTAGCTTAGAGTGTTATTAACTAAGTTTACCTAGCTCTATTAGTAAGATAAAAACTATAAGATTAAAAGTAAAGTCCCTTTAGCGTTACAAATAGTATCTATAATTACAGTAGAGTTTTATAATACGTAAAGCCTTTATAATAACCTGCCTCTACGTAAAATCACCTAGTCGTATAATAACTTTAGTAAGAACCCTGTTTTCCTAGCGCCTCTTCCTTAGTTACGTTAACCTTTAGCTATGCCTACGCTTCTACCTATTAATATATAACTAAAGGAGAAGACCCCGCCTACAGCTCTAAATACGCTAGGTAATTCATAGACCTAATTTACTATAAGCTCTAATAATTCCCCTCTTTTAGATCTACTATCTAATCTTCCTAATAAATTTAACCTAAATACCCTTATTAGGTAGGTTAGTAAGCTAGGCGTCTAAGATACTAAGAAGAATAATAATAATAATAATTAGGGTAGCCTAATAGATTTAGGAATACCCCTATATCCTTTATACCTACCTTAGCTAGACGTTTTAGATATCTAAAGTTACTCCTATAAAAATTATATTAATTAACACGTTAACTAATAGAAGTAGATTAAATAAAGCACTCCTAGTAATATCGCCTATTATAACTTTACCTATCTACCCTTTTAGGAAGGCTAGTTTTAACTTTATTAAGCTCTTAAATAGGATAAGGTGTATAAAGCTTAACGTAAAGAGTCACGCAGTAGCAATTACTACGGATTACAGAATAAGGTTATATATCTATAAAATCCTACTTTATAACAGTAACTTAGCTATTATTATAAGCGCTAAACACTTTATAATATTTCTTTCTTTCTTTTCTTTTATTATTAATTAATATACCTTTAACGTAAGGAAGCTTAAATTAGTCCTATAAGGACTTACGACTAATTTAAGGGGGACGATTATAATAGGGTGAAGTGGTCTTACGTTAAGGCTTAAAACAGTAAGGTAAAAACAGAGTCTATAAGTAGAAGGGCCCTACAGTCGTTACAGAGATAGCAGACACATAGAGAGTTAATACATAGTTGTTACCGTAAGCTTATTACTTTTATATATATTAGTATTTTTATAATTTCTCTATTAATACTTTATCTTTTTAGATTTTCTCTTTAGATTAGGTCTAAGAATCAAAAGACCTATCGATTAGTATACGCTTTACTACGATTAGAGTTCGTTAGAGGTAGGTGTGGTTTTTATACTTTTCCTTTAGCCTTCTTAGCCAGTAGGCCTAGCGCTTTCTCAATATACTACTAAATTTAAGCTACTATAGCTATATACCCTTTTTACTAAAAAGCTTAATTAGTAAGAATAAATAATTAGTATATTAAAACTATCCCTAGGGAACTCCTTCTTATAAAGGTATCCCTTAATATTTAATAGATTAGGCCTTAGGCTTTTATAGAGGCTTAGTATAACTTTATAAGATAAATTAAAGTAAAGAGAGTACTTAAGGTAGGATCTAATTAGGTTACTACCTTTATTTAGAAAGATATTTTCTACTATTATAGTGTTTATAGCTAGCTTCTTATTAATAGAGGGCTTAAAAATAAAAAATATATAAATACCCTTAATACTAAGTATAGTTTTACTAAGCGAGTTATTTTAGTATATAACTCTTAAGCTAATAAGGTTAATAAAGGTAGCTATAAGCCTATTACCTATACTATCTTTACCTAGTTAGATAGAGGATAATAAGACTAGAGATAACTTCTTCTTATAGCCCTCTTTATAAACTAAATAATAGTCTAAGGCCTTATTAGTTATACTTTTTTCTTCCTTATATATAGTTATAAGGCTATTACTCCTATTAAGGAACTAACTATAACCTAGAGAGTTTTAAACTAAAGATAAGTTTATAACCCTAATTAAAAGCTTATTATAAAGGTAAAAGCCTTTAAATAACTTAATAAAGATAAAGAACTAGCTATAATAAAAGTTACTATAACTAAGAAGTATACTATAGATAACTGTAATAAAGCCTACTACTATATAATCTAGAATAATAAACTTAAACTAGAAGACCTTATTTTTATCTTTAATAAGAAGTACACTATAGATAAATCTAAAGCCTATAAACTTAACTACTAGTAGTAAGGCCCTCTCTAAATTAACTTTATATTAATTATTCTAAATTATATAGATTAAAAACACTTAGAGGCTATCTTATTAACTATACTACGTATAGAGGTTACTAGCTTAAAAAGTATTATAAAAATAATTCTAGGTTTTAGGAATCTATAGACCTATTTTAGGCTAAATAAACCCTCTATAATAGAATTCACCTATTTATTTTAACCTAAGACTACTAGAATAAACTTTAGGAATTAGACTAGCCTCCTAAGTTTAATTAAAAACCTAATATTATTCTTACCTACTTAAGACTTATATAACTAAAACTTAAGAAATAAAATAAAACCCTCTAATATAAACTTACTCTTTAGAAATTAAAATTATTACTTACTATTTAAATCTTAGTATAAAACCCTTAGAAAGACTCTAAGTATTTTACTCTTCTTAACTAAGTCTAATTAGGCTAACCCTATTCCCTTTTTCCTTATTTTTCTTATTTATTTACCTTTATTTCCTTTTCTAAGTTTCTTATATATTCTATTAAGTATATATCTCTCTTATTTTTAAAGTTTATTATATCCTTTCCCTCTAACTAGTCTATCCCTTAATAACCTTAAGAATAATATAAGTAAGAGAGATAGACCTAATTAAAGTATTATCTACTTTAAACTACTAAGTAGAATAACTAAGTATACCTAAAACTACTATCTTAAAAAACTAGAAAATATTTATATAACCTTCTACCTCTTAAGCTATACTAAACTAACCTCTACCTAATATTTCCTATCCTCTAGACCTAATTAGATAGTACCTATCTTACTCCTTATTATTATCTTAACTCTTATTATTATTTTTACCCTTACTATTATTATAATCCTCCTTACCTTTATACTAAGAAAGGTTATCTAACTCTTAGATAGTTTTACTAAAGGTATATAGTATACCTTAATACTTCTTAAGGAGTATACCTCTTTACTTATTAATAAGCTTTATTAGCTAATAGTAGAAAAACTACTTTAAATTTATAGAAGAGGTATTAAGAGGAATTAAAGGAGGGATACTACTACTACTTAGTCTACGCTTTCTATTATCTATCTTAACTTTAAAACTATACGCTTTTTAAAAGTTATTATTTTAGTAGAAATAAGCAGTCTAAGTCTTATAATATAGATAGTTTAAATAAGCACCTAAGTATTCTTTAGGAAGTAATATATATTCCTAGTAAGAAATAAATATAGTAACTTAATTAGACTTAATCCTTATAAAAGCCTAGCCTTTCTTATAGTAGTTATAAGGAACTACGTTTTAACTACTAAGCCTATAGATAGCTAATAAAGTACTAGCCTAAAGGCGATTTAATAGCTTTTAGAAGAATAAACTAAAAGCACCTTTATATTTAGTATAAATAAACACTTTACGTTTAAATAGACTACTAGAAGAATACTTTTAAATAATACTTTATATCTTAGTTAGAATAACTTAGTTCTAAAAGTTTTATATAAGTTAAGTATAGGTTTACCTCTTAGTAATAGTATTAGTAAACTAAATCTTAGAATAAACTTTACTAATTAGAAACTTAAGGTCTTTTTAAATAAGGGAAGCTATAATTTAACCTAATTAGGTCTATAAGCTTATTATAAGTCTAAAGGAACTACTTACTATAATAAGATTAAGCTTTATAATATTATAAGTCTCCTTATTAGGGATATAGCTAGTAAAAAACTATATCTCTTATAAATACTTAAGATAATAAGAAGGAGCTATAATTAAACTTAATTAGGCCTATAATAATATATTTTTAAAGGTTAAGGTTTATTTTAAAGAAGTAGGAAGCTCTTTAGGTTTTTTAAAGTTAAGTATAAAGATAGATAATAAAAGTAAAAAAGAGAAAAAAGAGAAGCTAGTTAACTAAGTAAGGGGCTTTTTCTTTATACCTTCTTTTCTTTCTATAATTTACTTATAGTAAATTACTAACTAAGAAAAAAAAGAAAGAGATAAAGGAAGAGTAACACACCTTTACTAAAAATAACTATTTAAACTTTACTTTTAACTTTACTTTTACTACTTTCTTTACCTCTAAATTACTTCTTTTCTTTCTTTAGATAAGCTTTTTCCTATTTACTATTAATTAATTAGGTATAAAGAAAAGCTATATAAGCCTTTTAATTATTTAGCTAGTAATAAATCTAACTTCTTCCTTATTAACTTATTACTATAATTAATTTTTACCTCCCTAAGTAACTTTTCTATTTTCTATAAATAATTTACTAACTCTTTTACTTTTTTCTACTTTATAAACCTAATTAGACCTACCTTAATTTATTTACTATAAGCTTTTTCTAGGCTACTAATATTATTTAGGTTCCTACTAGTAGTAGCTAAACTAATAATATTTAGGTTAAAAGTTATACCTAAGTAATTAATTAGGCTTACTAGAAAAACAACAAGACTAATACTATTTGAGTTCTTTTTTTCCTAAATAAAAATATAATTAATAAGCTAAAGATATCCTAATACTACTATAATAACTAATAGCTACTTAATAATATTAATAACCCTATAATAATTATACCTCTTAACCTTATAAAGCTGTAAGGATACCTAAAGCCTAGTAAGAAAAAGCCTAGGGAAGTACTATAATAGGCTCCTTCTAATAATACTTTATTATTAGGTATACTAAATAAGAGATAGGCTATAGGATTCTAGGCTAATAACTCCTAAGGAATATAGTCTCTATAGTAAGCTAATATACACCTTATAAGCTTATATAACGCTTAAGGATACCTAATTAAGTAGTCTTAGATAGCCTTAGATAACGTATAAGCTATAGTTACTATTTGTTACAGGACAAAGTAGCTATCATAGATTACCCAGCCCGGCTGTAGATCCCACTAGAGATGCTGTAATCTACCGGTTAGCCGGCCTATAGTTAGTCCGTAGGAGCCCTACCTAGCACCAGCCTATAAGGGCTAGCACTACTAGCTATAGCTTAACTATTAGCAAGTTAACTAATCTATTACCTATTTTCAACTGTGTTAAGTAGTAGCATAACTACGTTACAATACTATAGGATATTAACCCTCTACTACCGTTAAAATTCATAATAAGAGGCAAATACGCTAACTGTTATTAAGAGGAGCTATTTAGTTAGTTTTCTTCTTTAACTAATTAGAAGCCTATATTTTCTTTACTAGCCTAGCCGCTAATATACGCCTACTAGTAAAGCTTTTTGCCTATAGCCTACGCTATAATAACCACCCGCCTAGCTAAAGCCGACATCCCTCCAGCTAACACCCTTACTTTTAATAACCTCACTTTTAACAACCTTACTTTTAATAACCTTACTTTTACTACCCTTCTTTACACTCTTTTTTACCTATTATACCGTTAAATCTACTACTACTAAAGCTACTATTAATTAAGGCACTTAAGAGATAATAGTAATAGAGTTGCTAGCTAAAGCCCTACTAGAAGTATAGTGCCTAATTTCCCTTAAAATCCGCGTTATTCCGCTACGTATATATAAATAACTACACCTATTACTACTAACTTTACTATTAAGACTTTACATTATAAAACACCTTTTTCTGCTATCTTAAGTAGAACAATTACCAGCTAGCCTAGCTAGCCTAGCTAGCCTAGCTAGCCTAGCTAGCCTATAAAGATATATATTATAGCTACTAAGAAACCCTAGCTAGCCTACCTATAACAGAACGATCTATATTACTAGTATTACTAGTCCTCTTCTTAGCTATAAAGTTTAACTTAGCTATTTAGGCTTTATATATAAGAATAAAGTTAAGTAATAAAGCTAAGGATAAAGCCTAGTAACAGCTACTAAAATACACGTTACTACTACTACTAACACCTGCTACCTTAGGGACTGCCTTTACTAAAGCGCTTATATTACTAGTCTAGCTAGTCTAGCTAGCCTAGCTAGCCTAGCTAGCCTATAAAGATACACATTATAGCCGTTAAGAACCTCTAGCTAGCTTACTAGTAGACTACTTACTAGTAGACTACTTACTAGCAGACTAGTACGTAGCTACTTAATTATACAGCCAGCCTATATATCTACCTAGCCAGCCTGCGTATTAACAGCCAGCTAGCTTACTAGCAGACTAGTACGTAGCTACTTAATCGTACAGCCAGCCTGTATATCTACCTAGCCAGCCTGCGTATTAACAGCCAGCTAGCTCGCTAGCAGACCAGTACGTAGCTACTTAATTATACAGCTAGCCTATATATCTACCTAGCTAGCCTGCATATTAACAGCCAGCCAGCTTACTAGCAGACTAGTATGTAGCTACTTAATTATACAGCTAGCCTCTAGCTATATTTAGGAGGATATTCTAAGGAATATAGTAATAATAGTAACTATAATAATAACTATTAACTACTTAGGTATACCCTTTTTATAGCAGCCGGAATAGCGCTATAGAAGCCTAAGATATATAGTTAGATTAGTTACTTTTACTATTATCCTATTTTATAGATATCTATTTTATCTATAACTATTGTTTAGTTTCCTTACTTTTACTTACTTCTGCTTTACTTTACCTTTACGCTACGTTACTTTATAACGCTATTATATTTCTTTTTCTTTCTTATTTTCTATATATAATTGCTATATAATAATTATTTTATTCTAAAGGGGGTACTTATTATAAGATAAAGTAGCTATTATAGATTACCTAGCCTAGCTATAGATCCTACTAGAGATACTATAATCTACTAGTCAGCCGGCCTATAGTTAGTCTATAGGAGCCCTACCTAGCACCAGCCTATAAAGGCTAGTACTACTAGCTATAGCTTAACTATTAGTAAGTTAACTAATCTATTACCTATTTTCAACTATATTACTATTACTACTTAAGATACTTAAATAACTTATTTTATTACTAATAGCCTCCCTTAGTTAGACTTTATTAATATAGTTATAATTAGACCTAATTAGGTTAACGCTATCTAAAGCTTTAAGTATTTTACCTTTATTATATACTACTAAAACTACTTTATATCTCTATTTATTAACTAGGTTACTAGGTGTTATAAGCTAGGTATAACAGGCTAGTATTACCTTATAATAGGCGTATAGTAACTTAATATAATTTATTTAAGCTAAGGAGAGAAAGTAGGGAGTATAAATAACGTATAGTTTATATAGGCCTTTATCTTATACGTATTATATATATACACCCCTTTTAGCTAGTTATAAGTAATAGTAGGTTATAGTAGGTACTAGCTTAGCTACACTTATTATAGTGTAGCCTATAATATATACTCCCCTCTTATATAATAAGGCTTTACTAGCCCTTAATAGTTATATACTATATCTTAAGAAATTACCTACTAAATAATCCTATTAATATAGCCCTTTTAGTAGCTGTTCTAGATCTAATAGGAATAGTTAAGCTGTAATAGTAGTAGAGTATTACACTAGCGTCTTATAAAGTAATATAGTATAAAGGTAAAGAATAATAAAAATAAGTAATAATAAGGAAACTAAATAGAGGTTATAAAATAAAAAATAGGTCTTAGAAGTAAGGTATTATTATAGTTAACCTCCCTACTAAAGGAGGTTAATAGCGTAGAGGATTATATACTTTATAAGTATATAAATATATACATACCTATAGGGATATCCTCCTCTAGCCTATCTATCTACCTTATTCTATAATAAGTACCCCCCTTTAGAAGAAACACTTATCCTAAGTATACTAAAATATAGAAAAGAAAGTTACTATTAATCTACTATATTATCTACTACCTTTCTCCTATATCCTATATATTCCTTTTTTACTTATTATCTCTAAAATTAATTCCTATAGTGTAGCGCTTTTTACTACCGCCTTAAGCTAAGGTAGCTAGTAAGTTAGGTTAGCATATATACTTAGCGGTACGCTAGGGAATTATAACTAATAGGGCGTAAGTAGATTAAGAAGCTAAAGTAAGCGCGTAGGTATTTCTAATAGTGTTAGAGAGTTTCTCCTTTATACTAGTAACCTTATTAACTAAGGCTTTAAACTTATTACCTTTAAACTTATTAAGGGTATTAAGGTTATTAGCCTTCTTATTAAGTAAGGTAACCTTCTAAGTTAGCTTCTAAAGTTAATAGTTAAGGCTGTTAATAAGGGCTTTTAGATACTTAGATTTCTTAGCCTTCTTACGTAGATTCTTAGTAATCTAGTAAATACTATTAGAGTGCTTCTTAATAACTAGCTTATAAGACTTAGTAGTAGCTACTACTATATTAGTAATCTTATAGGTAACGTTAGCCTTAGCGATATAGTTATTAACCTTTACGTCTAGATTAGTAATATAGTCCTAAATTATATTAAGGAGAATAATCTAGCTTTAGGTATTATACGTATATATAATCTTTAGGATAGAAATTAAGTCTAATTACTAAAGTAGTAAAAGAGTACTTATAACCTTAGAGTTACTTTATCTTACTTAGTATATAAAGGTAAAGCTAATTAACACTATATAAGAAGAAAGGTTATTAGACTAAAGCTTATTCTTTTTATACTTAGAAAGTATATTCTTTATAGGGGTAGTAACTATTTAGTAGAAGTATGTATTAAACGAGAGGAAAGTATACTAGTTAGTAATACTATTTTTATAATAGTTATAGAAATCCTCTAGCTAGACGTAAATCTTATAGATAAAGGTGTTATTAGTATAGTCTTTAACTACCTCCTTAAAGCGCTTAATAGCCTTAGTGTAACTAAGAATACTAGACTTCTTCTTATTAGTAGTTTTAAGAGTATTCTTCTTAATAGTCTTACCTATATTTTTCTTTAGGGTTACTAGGTTAGTTAGTATGCCTAGCGTAATATAGGCCTTAGTCTCTACGTTACTATAGATCTTAGTAAGAGTAGCACTATTAAGGCTACTACCTATAGTATAAATATACTTATTAACTATTTTATAGTAAGTAACTTTAAACGCGTAACGCTTTATGCGTTTCTTATGCTTTAGCTTAGCCTTATAGTCCTTAATCTATTATAAGGTTTCCTTAGCGTCTTCCTTTATTTTATAAGGTATATTATAAAGGTTAGTATTAGTAGAAGAGATAGATAACTTAGAGTTATTACTAAAGTCCTTATTATAGCTAGTATTTACTTTATTAGTGTTAATAACTATAGTGTCTATAGTATTATAGTTATTAATATAGCGTTAGTTTCTAGTAGAAGAGGTTCCTTAGGTAGTAGGAATATTAACTAATTTAAAGGTAGACTTTAGGGGGTGTAATAACTACTAGGTCTAGGTCTAGTTAGTAGCCTTAGTAGTCTTATTATTAATAAAGGGGTTAAAGTTAATCTCGTCTTAGTTTATAGGATTATTAGGAATAAGTAAAAAGCGCTAGAGATCTACTATAGTAGCTTACTATATAGTTCTTAGTAAAGTATACTAAAAGGGAGTATAAGTCTTATTATATTACTTTATAATAGGTAAGGGGAAAATAGTAAATAGAAGTGTTAGAAGGTAGTAAAAAGTAAAGAAATCGTAAGGTTTATATTTATAATAAATAGTGTGTAAAAAGGGAAAAATAGAGGGTTAGTAGGTAGGTAAGTTAATATACCTTTTTCTAGCTACTAGCTATTAAAGGTAAAGAAGGTATAACTACTTATTATAGGTAGGCGCTTCTTCCTCCTTTTAAAAGGAAAAATAAACGTAGTTATTTTAGTAAAAACTATTATAGAAACTATATATCTTAATAAGGAAAAAAGGCTAAAGGCCTTTCTATAAGTTATTATTACCCTTATTAAGAGAATAAATACTTTATTATTATTAAAACTAAATTAGGGACTATAGGATTCCCTAAGGCGTTTATAATACTTTATAAATTGTCTATAGACGTCTATAGTAAGGTCTAAAGGAAGTTAGCTAAGGCTAGTTTTTATCCTTACTTTTTTATATACTTAGTAGCCTAATTAATTAGTTATTCTTCCTTATAAGTTTTAATAAGGTTACTAGCGTTAGGCTTAAGATTCTTATAAGGTTCCTATATATTAGAAGCTAGTAGGTACCTTTTCTACTTAACGAGATACTTAACTAACAGCTAGGCTTTCCTCTAGGTTACCTTACGATTTATAATTCTCTTAACTTTATATTCCTTTATTCTATTAACTTTTATTAGTTTAAAAGGGATCTCCTTATAACTAAATAGGTCTTCTCTATCTAGCGCTTTTTATAACTATATTATTAATACTACTAGGTAAACTCTTTAGTAGGCTAGTAAGTTAAGTTTATAGGCGCTAGGCCTAACTACTTAAGTAATATAGAAAGGTCTAGTATACTATAGAGACTACTTCCTTTTAGGTTTTCTAGGTAGTAAATATCCTTTACTAAGGTAGAGGAATACCTTATTACCTATAGTAAAGTTTACTAGGTAATAGTGTTAGTTATATTACTTCTTTCTTATTACTCCTACTACGTTAATAAGAGTCTACGCTTCTACTTAGTAAGTATTCTATAATACGTTAATTAATTCTAATAGGATCCCCTCCTTACTAATATACTTTAATATAGTTCTAAAGTAAAACCCTAGTACTAGTTTATTTAGTAATTAGCCTATTATTATAGTAAGTAAGTTATTAAGAGAGTATTAGAGGGATAGTAAGATATTAATCTATAGTATGTTAGGGTTAGTATATATGTAGAAATAAATAGTAATCTTAACTATCTAGTTTATCCTCTTACTCTACTTTTTAGTCTAGAGGTAATACGTAGTAGAAATAAGTAATTTTACTTTTAGGGCCTTAAAGGTCCCTACCTAGACTACTAAGATAAACTTTAGGTTATAATTACTAATAATAGCGTTTAGTAGGCCTTAGTTATATAACATAAGCGTTTAAAGAAGTACCTAGGCCTACTAGTAAGCTTTATACTTAGTATAACTTAAGATAAATAGAACTTTCTTACTAAACTTATACGTTATAGTATAGAGGTAGTTAAACATATTAAAGTTAGGTAATACCTAGAAACTATTTTAAGTTAGGACTTCTAGTATATTAGTAATAAAGTCTATAGATATAGTGTAATATAGAATACTAAGCGTTATAATAAGTTAGAGAGATTTAATAGGTTTCTAGTAATCTATTTAGTTACCTTAGTACACTAGGTAATAGGTAATATACGTCTTAATAAGCTTTACCTTCCTATAGATATAGAAGTTCTAAAGTTCTATAAGTATTCTCTTACGCCTAAAGTAAAACTTCTTATTATAAGTAAAAGTAAAAACCTTTTCTACTAGAGGCTTTAGGATATAAAGTCTCCTTATTCTATCTATAGATATATAGAATATTAGTCTATAGTTATTAATTTCCTATAGGAGGATAGCTACTTAGGGTTATTATTACTTTTCCTAAGGTAGTTATTAATCTCTTTCTGCCTTATCTAGAGTTATATACTTATATCTATCTACCTATATTTACTAAATCTAATTCCTTAGATTCCTTAGCTTCTTATTACTTTAGTATCCCTTAACGATTTCCTATATAAACTTATTATTAACTTACACTATAGTTATAGTAGCTTTTTTAGGTTCTAGAGGTTTATTACTTATATGCTATACTATAGCTACTACTTCTATATTATTATTATTATTAATATCTATAAGTTTATCCTTATAAGGGAAATACTTAGATAGGTTAGGTCTTATAACTAGTAGGTAGGAAAGTGTATTAGGTATAACGTTTAGCTTACCTAGTATATAAAAAATCTTTAGGTAGTACTAAGAGAGGTAGTTAGTAGCGTTTATAAGCTTAAGATTTACCTTATTTAAGTTAAGGGTTTTTAGTAACGTATATATAATAATTTCCTTAGCTACTATATAGTCTATAAGAATATTAACTTCCTAGTAGTTAGATTATATTAGTTTTCTAAGCTTCTTTATAGCCTATATAATAGCTATAATTTTAGCTTCTATAGCGCTAAAACGTTTCTTTATTACTATTATAAATTAAGAAAGAAAAAAGATAGGTTTAATATGTTTTATCTTTATATTAATACTAGGTATATTTTTACTATTTTAGTTATAATCTAACTAGAAAACTATAAGACTAAATCTACTAATACACGTATTAATCTTAAAGAATAGTAGTTTCTTAGGGTTATAGTAATATTATATTACTTAGTTATAGAGTTTCTCTTATAACGCGTTTTATATATTAATCTCCTTAGGTAAAGAGTTAAATGTCTTTTTTATAACGATTTTTACCTTTACCTAGCGCGTAGTGCCTAGCTTAATAACTTTATCTTATCTTAGTTAGGCTGCTAATTTTATCTTCTTTTACTAAAGGGGTAACGTAATTATATTAAAGTAAGGTAACCCTATATAAAGCTAGCTACTTATCTTTAAATATATCTTAAGGTTATATAGGCTATATAAGAAAACTAGCATTTTAAATATATAAATATAATTATCTATCTTATAGATACCCTTACTATCTATAATATAACTAAGAAGCTTTACGCTAAGGAAGCTAGTAAAAGACTTTTTTATATTAATATAGATTTAGTATTTATTAAAGATATTTAAGACTATCTCTATATACTAAAAGTGCTTTTTATTAGAGTTACTAAAGATTATAATATTATTAATATATATGTAGATAAAGTGTTAATACTTAAAGAATAGTTAGTCTATAAAGCGCTAAGCGTACGCTAGGGAATTCTTAAATCCTATAATAGTAACGTTAGAATACTTAAGCCTATAGGGGCTAATTATTATTATTTTATTTTAGTACTTAGAATATACGCTAAGCTAGTAGAAAAACCTAGTAGCGTTAAACATTATTATATGTTTCTTACCTTTTAGATAGCCTATAATTTTATTTTAGTCTAAGAGAAGGTAAACGTCTAGACTTACCTACTTATTAAGAGGTTATATATCTATAACTACTTAGCCTTTATCCTTTTTCTTATCTATATAGTATTTCTATATAATAAAGAGGAGGTATATAATAGAGGTAAAGCCTTATTACTAACTAATCTTCCCTAACTTATATTATTTATCCTAATAGGCGTTAAGGAACTCTATATCCTTAAGACCTAATAGGAAGACTTAGATATTCTACCTCTAGTTTTACTATCCCTTAATAAGGTTAATCTTTATATAGTCCTTATTAGAGATAAGTACTATCCCTCTATTATAGTAGATATAGTATTTATTAAGTACTACCTTTATCTTACTAGTAAACTCCTTATTATTTATATAGATCTCTACGCTATATTTATTAACTATTACTAAATATATCTTAGGCTTTATTATACTATATTTTAGTATTTCCTTTAGTATTAATATATCTTATAGGGTTTTTTTAGTGTTATCTACTCCTATAGTAAACTCTCCTATAGTATCTAGAAATTCGTTAGTAACGTTAAGGAAATTCACTAAATTACTATAAGTAATGGTATTTAGTATATCCTTACTAATCGCCTAGGTAGTCTTTTTACCTTAGTTTAAGGCGATTTATACTACTTTTATACCTTTTTTAATAGTTATTAGTTCTACTATATTATTATATACTAGTATAACTTTTAGGGTTTTTAAATTAGTAATAGCGTTAAGGATATATATATATTTAAAGTGTATATAGTATAGTTACTACTTCCTATCCTCTATAGATCTCTCTAAGAGGTTAATAAAGTTTATAAAGAGATACTTAAGTTCTCCTAGCTTAATAGTTACTATAAACTAAGAAGTAATCTATTATAATATTAGGTAGTAGTATTTAACTATAGTAGGGATTATTATATTATAGGAAGATTAGAGTTTTACCTACTTCTTATTAAAATCTACTACTATACTATAGTTATTATAAAATAGTATTTCTAGAAGTAATTAGGCTAAAAGTTTCTTTATAACTCTAGCTATTATTATAGTATAGACCTTTACTTCTATACCTTTTACTATACTAATAATATATATATTAAAAGTAACGTTTTCTAAAAGTATAAAAGATAACCTAACTACGCCTACTTTTTATAGCTCTATAAGTAAAAATCTTAGATTCTTAGTAAACTTCTTTACCTATTTTTACTCTACTAAAATAACTAATACTCCTATATTAATACAGATAGAGTAATCTTCTAAGTTCTTATTAGTATATACCTTAATCTAAAGGTAGGTACGCTTATAGTATCTATATTTCTTATTAGGTTTAATAACTACCTTAAAGACTTCTTTTAGTTAAAAAGTAAAATTTATAGTATTATTATATTAGTCTATTCCTCTATTAGGTTTTATAACTAAGTCCTCTAAAGAAACTAATAGTGTAGAAGGCGTTATTATTATAGCTAAGGAGTTATTATCTAAAAGCGTTTAAGTAAGGTACTTTTTAACCTTACTTTATAATAGGGTGTAATTATTACTAGGTTTAATAACCTCCTCTTATTCTTTAGGTAATAGCGCCTCCTACTTTAATAAGGGGGTAATAAAGTTTATACTCTCTATCTTACGTAAGGGGACTTCTTTAGTACCTTTAAAAATATACCTATCGTCTATAAGTTTATTAATATAAATCTAAACGTTCTTATTATTTTCTTATATAAATTACACGTTATTACGCCTATTAATTTTTTAAGTATAACGTATTTGTTATCTCTATCTACCTCCTTACTTAACTTCCTACTAGGGTTGTTAATCTTTTATATAACGTTTAGTATTATCTTAGTAGTCTTCTTTCTAATAGTTATTATAGGATTAGTATCCTTTATAGTTTCTATAGTAATTTCTATAATATCTATAGTTATCTTAACTATACTAATTATTCCTACTACCTAATCCCTAGAATATAGTCCTTTCCTTATTATCTTTAGAGAGGTCTTTATTATAAGGTTTTAGGTAACTAGCCTATAAGGCTCCTAAGTAAACTATTACGTTTCCCTAGTATACTATGTTTTTACTATTATAGTTAGTAGCGTTATTAATATATACTAAGTTATATTAGGATCTAAGTGCTATATCTTATAGTACTTTACGTTATTCCTTAGTGTAGGCGATATATCTATCTAAGGAGTTATTATCTTTAGGCTTATAGAGGAACTATCTAAGCTATAGGGTAAGGTTATTATAAAACCTTATTAGCTATTAACGTTAGGTTTAATCTCCTTATGCTCTTACGTACTTAAAGTAGCTTTAAGTAAATATATAAATATTACTTTAGCTATTAATTTTCTCTATAGTAAAGTAGTTTTCTTAAAACTGCTTTTTAGTATCTACTAAAGTAAAGCTAAAGCGTTTTTTAATCTGTTAAGTAATAGCAGCCTATCCTTACTATCTTAGCTATTACTATTCTTTAGTTATAAGTTAAAATTCCTACTAGTTTTAAGCTTATCCCCTAAGGTACTAGTAAATTATCTAACTAAAGTGCTATAGTAATAAGGTATTATAGTATACTACTTTAACAGCCTAGGTTTATAACTCTATATTATAGTAGTAAGTTATATAGTAGTTATAAAAGATAGGGTTTAATAAGTAACGCTTTATATTAGTATTTAGCTAGAAAATACTAACCCCTATAGGTATCTATAAATAGGTTAGGGTATATCTTAGGGTGTTTATACTATTAGATAATATCCTAGAGATTTATATTTAGTATACTATAGTATAGAAGAATATATCTATAAACTAAGATATATTTAGTAGTAGTATTAGTACTACTACTAGATAAAGGATATTTACTATTAGTTATCCCTACCCTCTTATAGGTATTAATAACTAAAGAGTTAAAATCCTTAGCTATTAGAGAGGTAGGTAGTAAGGGAATACTTATATCTACCTTACTATTATATCTAAAGGAGTAAAGTATATCCTTTATATAAAGACGTTTAGTAGTATACCTAGGTATAGTAGTATAACTAAAGGTATTAGGTATATAGCTAGTCCTTAAGGGTAAGGCGGTATGTATACTATCTACCTTAAGGGGGGGGGTTAATAAGCTAAACCTAGTAGTATCTAAGTAGGCTAAAAGCCTAGTATGCCTAGTCTATAAGGGTAGTAACCTATACTAGCTAGGAAACCGCTAGGTATTAGGAATTATATTAGGAAGGGTGGTTATTAGACCCCTATAGCTAGTAGTAATAAGGTTTACTATTATTATATATTATATTATACTAAAGGGGGTTAAATTAGCTAGCTAGCCGTTTAGTATTATTTTACTAGTAGGCTAGTATTTTACTTAGGTAGGCCTATAATTTCTAGTTCTTTACCTTTTAGTAAACGCTATATTATATTAGAATCTTTTAGTACCTTAGGTAGAGACGCTATAGGAGGGCTATCCTTATATCTATTATAGAATTCTCCTATAGTCTTATTAACCCTTAAGTTAGGTTATTAAAGAAGAATTTTCCTTAGGGGTTTTAGAACCTACTTAGTTATCTTTTTTTCTAGTATAACTAGGTTTTCTAATAACTAAGAGGTTTAGGAATTTATTTATAAGAGTAGTATAGGCAATCTGTTAGTAAATAATCTTAAGGAAACCGCTAGGTTTTATCTTACGTTATTAATAATCCTTTTTATTATCTTAATAGTAGATTTAACCTAGTAGTTATTATTAGTATATCTATCGTCTAAGTAGAAGTCTATATCCTACCTATTAGTTCTATAGTATAGTATATTACTATTAAACTTTATAAATATAAGGTTAAAGATATTATCTTATAGACTTTTAAGAAAACTCCTTATAACTTTATATAATAGGAACTATTTAAGCTATATATATAGTTACTATAACTTAGTAATATACCTTAGCTAAAGGAGCTTACTTATATTACTTTTAAAGTCTTAGAACTTCTGTTAGGGTAGAGGTATATCTTTACCTTAAGTTAGTAAAGAAAAAGAAAATATTATAAGGTATAAACTAAAGTAGTTATACTACTACTTAATACAGCCCTTCTAGTAGCTATTCTAAATCTAATAGGAATAGTTAGGCTATAATAGTAGTAGAGTATTACACTAGCGTCTTATAAAGTAACGTAGTATAAAGGTAAAGAATAATAGAAATAAGTAATAATAAGGAAACTAAATAGAGGTTATAGAATAAAAGATAGGTCTTAGAAGTAAGGTATTATTATAGTTAACCTTCTTACTAGAGGAGGTTAATAGTATAGAGGATTATATACTCTATAGGTATGTAAATGTATACGTGCCTATAGGGATGTCCTCCTCTAGCCTATCTATCTACCTTATTCTATGACACCTATAGGCTAGTAGGCTTATTATTTATTCTTTCTTTTTTCTTACTAGCCCTTTTATTAATATTATAAGTATTTATTCTATATATAACTACGCTTTCCTTTTACTTTTATTATCTTTTTACTAATTACTAGTTATTAATTATAGAAATTAAATAATTTATAATAGCTATAAGTAAACTAATCTCTATATAGGCCTATATATATATACGTATATACTTACTAATTAGTTACTAACTTATAAAGTAGCCTCTTACTATCCCTAGCTACTCTTTATCCCCTAAGGATAATAAGGTTTTTAACCTTATTACCCCCTCCTACCTTAAGCCTTAGTTACCTACCCTTACTATAAGTTACTTTCCTTTAGTAAGCGTATTATATAAGTTAACTAACCTAGCTAGAATAATAAGGATAATAAGAATAATAAGGATAATAAGAATAATAAAGCTAATAAGGCTAACTATAGCTCTTTAGTTATAAAGAGACGCTATACTAACACCTCTACCTTTACTACTACTTTTACTTATATACTAAATATCCTTTATATATACCCTTACTTCTTATATATATACTACTTTATATATATTTATTATATAGAGAATATTAGTACCTATAGGCACTACTATTTCTCTTATATATAGTCTAACTATAGCTACTAACCTATAAGTCTCTTATTACTTATATAAATCTTACGCCTTACTAATATAACTTAGATCCCTAAGGCCTCTTTAGGCCTCTATAAGGTAATATCTATTACTACTTATACTACTACTCTAACTACCTCTAGCTTTATAAAGTATACCTCCTTTTAGCTAGCTATTAAGTCCTAAAAGGTTATAACTAACTTAGAGTAAGAGGCGTAAAAAAGCGTTAAGAAGACGTATAGAAAGCGTACCTATAGTATATCTAATAATACGCCTTTTATACTTACTATACCTACTTCTTTTTTCTTAGCTATTACTACTACTACTACTACTACTACTACTACTACTACTACTACTACTACTACTACTACTACTACTACTACTACTACTACTACTACTACTACTACTACTACTACTACTACTACTACTACTACTACTACTACTACTACTACTACTACTACTACTACTACTACTACTACTACTACTACTACTACTACTAACGCTATATATAGTAAGGTTACTTCCTACCTAAGTAGTCTTATAGCTACCTAAAATAAGCGCTTTATTATTATAAGTAAGAAGATTTTAGTCTCTCTTAAGAAAGTAAGTATTAGTCTTATTCTCTCTTTTATATAACTTTTATACTAACTTTATACTTTTAGTTTATTAACTTTATTACTACTAACTTTAGTTATAGCCCCTCCCTTAAGCTAAGAGACTTTTAGTAGGGGAGTCTCTTATATATTTTAAGTATACTTATTTTATATAGCTTTACTACTTACCTTATAAAGCCTAGTTATTTTTTATAAGCTATAGCCTTTTAATAGAGATTTATTACTTATTTACTTATTATATATCCTTATTTTTTTATATATATATATATTACTTTTATTATAAACGTTAATAGGTTTATACTTCTTTTTAAAGGAGTCTAAAGCTATAGTATCTTTAACTAATTTAATAGGTTTCTATATAGCTTTAGTAAAACCCTCCTAGCGTACTAGCACCTAATATATTTTTATTTTTCTTTTACTATACTATTATATACTAATTCTTTTTATAATATACTATTCTTTTTTACTATCTTCTATTAAGGGGGAAGGTTATATATTATAGGCTTTTTAGCTTAGTAAAAGGTTATTTTTAGTATAGTATAATAGGTCTATATAAAATTAGTTATAAATATTACTAAGTACGTTAAGTTTAACTATAAAGAGGCTAATTACTTTAGTAACTTAGTAATAGTAGTATAGCTAATTAAGCTTATAATTTAATTATAAAGAGTAATAATTATATATTAATAGCTATATATTATTACACACTTTAAACCTTTTAGCTATACTTTATTACTTATTAGCTAATTCTTTTATATATTATTAGGCTATAGCTATTACTATTATAGGATAAAGTAGCTATTATAGATTACCTAGCCTAGCTATAGATTCTACTAGAGATACTATAATCTATTAGTCGGCCGGCCTATAGTTAGTCTATAGAAGCCCTACCTAGCGCTAGCCTATAAGGGCTAGTACTACTAGCTATAGCTTAACTATTAGCTAGTTAACTAATCTATTACCTATTTTTAACTATATTAAGTAGTAGTATAACTACGTTATAATACTATAGGATATTAACCTTTTACTACTATTAAAATTTATAATAAGAGGTAAATATACTAACTATTATTAAGAGGAGCTATTTAGTTAGTTTTCTTTTAATTATAACTATTTAAAAGCCTATATTCCTTTACTAATTAGCTATTAATATATACCTACTAGTAGAGTTATTTACCTACAGCCTATACTATAATAACTACCTACCTAGCTAAAGCTAATATCCCTTTAGCTAATACTCTTACTTTTAATAACCTTACTTTTACTACCCTTCTTTATACTCTTTTTTACCTATTATACTATTAAATCTACTACTACTAAAGCTACTATTAATTAAGGCACTTAAGAAATAATAATAACACTAAAGTTACTAGCTAAAGCCTTACTAGAAGTATAGTACTTAATTTCTCTTAAAAAACATACTATTCTACTATATTTTTATAAATAGCTATAAAGCTCTATTTTACTACTAAATCTACTACTAAGACTTTATATTATAAAACGCCTTTTTCTACTATCTTAAGTAGAGTAATTACTAGCTAGCCTAGCTAGCCTAGCTAGCCTAGTTAGCCTAGCTAGCCTAGCTAGCCTATAAAGATACATATCATAGCCGCTAAGAAACCCTAGCTAGCCTACTTATAATAGAATAATCTATATTACTAGTATTATTAGTCTTCTTCTTAGCTATAAAATTTAACTTAGCTATTTAAGCTTTATATATAAGAATAAAGTTAAGTAATAAAGCTAAAGATAAAGCCTAAGTATAGTAATAGCTACTAAAATATATATTACTACTACTACTAATACCTACTACCTTAAGGACTACTTTTACTAAAGCGCTTATATTACTAGTCTAGCTAGCTTAGCTAGCCTAGCTAGCCTATAAAGATATATATTATAGCTATTAAGAACCCCTAGCTAGCTTACTAGTAGACTACTATATAGCTACTTAATTATATAGCTAGCCTATATATCTACTTAGCTAGCCTATATATTAATAGCTGACTAACTAGCTAGCTAAATATCTATATATATAGCTAGCTAAATATCTATATACCTAGCTAGCTAACTAGCTAGTAGACCAATATATAGCTACTTAATTATATAGCTAGCCTATATATTTACCTAGCTAGCCTACGTATTAATAGCTAGCTAGTTTACTAATAGACTAGTATGTAGCTACTTAATTATATAGCTAGCCTCTAGCTATATTTAAGAGGATATTCTAAGGAATATAGTAATAATAGTAACTATAATAATAACTATTAACTACTTAGGTATACCCTTTTTATAGTAGCTAGAATAAAGCTATAAAAGCCTAAAATATATAGTTAGATTAGTTACTTTTACTATTATTCTATATTATAGATATCTACTTTATTTATAACTATTATTTAGTTTCTTTACTTTTACTTACTTCTACTTTACTTTACCTTTACGTTACGTTACTTTATAACGCTATTATATTTCTTTTTCTTTTTAGTTTTCTATATATAATTACTATATAATAATTATTTTATTCTAAAAGGGGTACTTATTATAAAATAAAGTAGCTATTATAAATTACCTAGCCTAACTATAGATCCTACTAGAGATACTATAATCTACTAGTTAGCCAGCCTATAGTTAGTTAATAGGAGCCCTACCTAGCGCTAGCCTATAAGAGTTAGTACTACTAGCTATAGCTTAACTATTAGCTAGTTAAGTAATCTATTACCTATTTTTAACTATATTAATTACTACTTATACTATTATAGTTACTTTAGTTATCCTCTATATAAGTTATTTAATAACCTTTTTATATATATCTATTACCTTTTATATACTCTCTTTAACTATAATAAGGTTTATATAGTAGCTATACTTTATAAAGAAAAGGCTTAACCTAGTTACTAACGTAGTATAGTTATTAATTACTAATTATATAACTAGTATTTAACGTACTTAATCCTCTTAAAGGTAACTTATATAAGCATGTAACGTTACTTAAATCTCTTAGTTAAAACGCTTTATAGCTTTATTACTCTATAGATAATATAATATACTTAGTCTCTACTTAATACCTATAAGTATATAAAACCTACACTAGAACTTACTTATTTAGTTACTCCTTTTATTACTAATAATACTTTTTAGTATACTATAAAAGTAGTAATAGTAACTTAGAAATCTTTTAGTATACGCCTCTATATCTATTATTACTATTAGTTTAAGTATTACTAACTTTTCTAAGTAGTCTATAATAACTTATATATTAATAGTATAGTTAGGGTTAAATAGTAAGAGATTTATAATAAAGTCTATTAATAGGTTACTTTTTAAGCGCTTAGGTATACTTACTAGTTATAAAAGGCTTTTCTTTATATTACGCTAGATCTTACTACTTCTATATATATTATAGTTATAAATAAAGCGCTATACTATTTATAACTAGTCTAGCTAGTAAAACCTCTATAAAAGTATCTCTAAGGTACTATTTCTCCTAAAGTACCTAGTTATAGTTAAGTTATAGCTTTATTATACTAACTAAGTATATAGGCTATTAGAGGGGGAATTAAAGTTATTATTACTTAGTACCTATATTCTCTTCCTCTAGGTAAGTTATTTTATATTATTAAGGTAGTAGTCTATAATTTAAATATATAACTAAAGGTTAGGTAGAAGTAAGTAGTCTTCTTACTAAATAGCTATATATACTACTTAGAAGATAGTATTACTATTCTATATTATAGCTTATAAAGCTTATAGTTCTTTATTTTTAAATACCTCTATCTATAGCGCTAAAGGCGCCTCTATTATATAGTAAGCTATTACTAGTTATACTTTATTTAAAATTATTTAGATAATATATCTTTATTAGTAGTTATTATTTTATATAAAGGGGGCGTTTTACTTATACTAAAAGAGTATATTAGAAACGCTTATATCTTTACTAGGTTATTATATAATATAGAAGTTATATTCTATAAGCGTTTTAGCCTAACAGCTTTAGTACTTTATTAACTTCTACTTTTTTATAAAGTACTTAAGGGACTTATAGTTAACTATTACTTTAAAGAGCTTTTTAGTACTATATAACTTTACTTTTTATACTTAGAGGTAATTTAGTACTACTAATAGCTTCTTATTATAAATAAAGTAGTTATATTATATTAGTATAAGCTTTTATAAGTAAAAGGTAATAGGTTAGTACCTACCTTTATTATTTACTTATATTAAAGCGCCCCTTAGTATAAACCTAAAGTAGTTAGTCTTTATAAACGTTAAGGCGTTTAGGTTAAAGTTTTATAGTAGTAAAGCTATTATAAAGTAGTTCTTAAGCTTTTTAAATACTATAGTATACTCTATAGACTATATAAATACTACGCCTTTTTTTATAAAGTAAGTTATTAGCTTAACTACCTTAGTATAGTTAGGTATAAATATCTAGTAATAGTTAGTAAAGCCTAAAAAGCTTCTTATACTCTTAATAGACTAAGGTGCTAACTACTTATAAATAGTATATACTTTTTCTAAGTCTACTAAAATACCTTTTTTAGCTTTTAGGATAAAGCTAATATACTTTACCTTCTTTATACTAAAGTTACTTTTCCTTATATCTAAGCTAAGCCTTATTATATAAAGCTTCTTAAGGACTTAGTAAACCTTTTACTTATAGTCCTCTTTTATCTTATTAAAATAAATAAGGATATTATTAAGGTATATAGGAATAAAGTCGTTAAGAATCTTCTAAAGTAAGCTATTTATAAAGTGCTACTAGTTTATAGGCGTATTTATTAGCCTAAAGAGGTAAACTAACTATTTAAAAAGCCTATATTATATATAAAAAGTAGTCTTATACTTATTACCTTTAGTAATTTATATTTTATAAAAGGCTACTACTATATTTACTTTAGTATACTACTTTACTACTTCTATATAGTAAAGCGTTTTAAAGATTAAAGGTAGTAAATAATAGTTCTTCTTTATAATAGCGTTTAGTACTTTATAATTATAATAAAAGTATAACCTACTACTTAGTTTATATATAAAAAGTACTAGCGCTTTTACTATAAAGCTACTTACTTAGATAAAGCCTTTATTAAAGAGGTCTTCTAAAGTCTTTTTTAGGATTAGTAATTCCTCTCTTAATATACTATAAAGAGGGCCTTATAGTAAGGTTACTTTTAGTTTTAATTTTATATAGTAGTTATAGCTAGGTTAGTATAGTAGTACTTTTATTAAGGTGTTAGGGTTAAATAAGTTACTATATTCTTTATATACCTATTATAGTAATACTATAACTTTAGTAGCTTATTTTACCCTTTTATCTAACTTTAGCTATAAAGCTTTCTTTATATTAGTAAGGCTAACTACTATAATTTAAGAGAAAGCCTATAAGTCCTTATTTATCCCTTTTATAAATAGGTTATATTAAGTAGTGTAATCCTTATATATAGCCTTATAATAGATAGCTATAAAGGTAGGCACTTTAATTACTTAAGTAGCTTTAATTTTATATACTATTATAGACTCTTATTAACTAACTAGGTGTAGTATAAGGTCTACTTACCTATAGTAAATAGTACGCTTTATAGCGTTATAAATAGTATAGTTATATTTTTTCTAAAGTTTTCTTAAGAATATATTAATATTAAGGCTATATATAATATATATATATATACTAGTAGTATTTATAAAGTTTAAAGTTAAATATAACTACTTTTTCTACTATTATACTAGCTAATTTATTAGTAAACCTTTTTAAAGGGATTTTTTATTAGAAACAAATAAGAAGCACTAAGTATATATAAAGTTATAGTTTACTATTATATAAGTATTATAAGTAGTATTAGTAAAGGCTTAGGTAAGAGAT
Organism: Colletotrichum cereale; assembly: GCA_034509685.1. NCBI lineage: Eukaryota > Fungi > Ascomycota > Sordariomycetes > Glomerellales > Glomerellaceae > Colletotrichum > Colletotrichum cereale. Next base: position 21,119 of record JASUDE010000364.1, on the reverse strand, counting down.
CCTTTATTAACGTAAGTATCTAATAGTATAGCTAGTCTAATTATTCTCCTTTTATACTAAAACTCTTTTTATTTTATATACTTCTTACTTATTAGCTTTAAAGCCTAATTTTACTTTAAAGCTATTTTTTTTCTAACTTCTCTTTACTTTTAGTAATACTATAAGCGTTATTACTTTCCTTAAGCTTTTTAATCTTAGTAGTTACTTTAGCTATATAGGTAGGCTTACTTTTCTTTTTCTTACTATTAAGGTAATTATAAGCTAAGTATTTAATCTTTTAGTAGGTGTAATACTAGTATGTTTTAGTATATACTTTTTATACCTTAGGGTGTTTTTTTTCTTTAGCTTTACTAGCTATATATACTATTATTCTTCTTATTATTTATATATCTTTATTAGTATTCTTTAATACTAAGGGTAGTAAGTATTTATAAGTAGGCTATATACTATTAGCTAGGTTCTTAACTTTTTAAGCTACTTTACTTACTTATTATATATATATATAAAAGGTAGAGAAAAGTAAAATACTTACTAATACGCTTTAAATATAAAAGGGAAAAGCGTTTAAAAGAAGTATAATTTATACTTTACTTAGCTATAAGTAGCCTTTAGCTTTAGCTAATACCTATTTAAACTTTAGAAGAAAAGTAGTAAAAGATTTATACTTCTTTTTTTAATATTTATTAAAAAAGTAGATATATAGGTTTTTATATTTAGGTTACTATATATACGCTTTATATACTTTAGAAACTCTTTAGGGTTATAATCTACTTAAGCTCCCCCTATTTTATAGTAAGTTAATACTATTCTTTAAGGCGCTATATCTAAGTAGAAGTTAATAAAGTATTAGGCTTTTTACTTTATTATAAAAAACGCTTTATTAATATATAGCTTATTATATATTTAGTATAACTATATAAAGAAGTCTTAGTACTAGCTTAGAACTTTAGGGGGTTTAGTATTAGTTTTTAAATAACCTAGAGGTAGTTTTTAGCTAGTATAGGCGTAATAACTATAGTAGCTACTATAGGCGTAGTATTTACTACTTCTAAAGACTCTTTATTACGTAATTTAATTATAAGGCTTACACCTTAGGGGTTAATACTTCTTACTTTAAGTTCTTTTATTTCTTATATTATTTTTACTATTACTTACTTTAAAGCTATAACTTTAGCTTTTACTTTAGCTAATAGAGAGGTCTTATAGCTTATTACTATTTTAGTATTTTATTATATACCTATTATATAGTATAATTAGTAAGGTATTTATTTTTATTTTAAAAGCTATAATATATAATAGGCTAGTATTACTTTATAATAGGCGTATAGTAACTTAATATAATTTATTTAAGCTAAAGAGAGAAAGTAAAGAGTATAAATAATATATAGTTTATATAGGCCTTTATCTTATATATATTATATATATATACCTCTTTTAGCTAATTATAAGTAATAGTAGGTTATAGTAAGTATTAGTCTAGCTATACTTATTATAGTATAGCCTATAACACTAGGTTTATATAAAGTAGTAAAGTTATTAATAGTAGGTAGAGGTTAGTTAGTTATATTATTTCTACCTACTTCCTCCCCCCTAAGTAAGTAGTAGCTCCCTTTTTTCTATCTCTTACTTATCTCTTATTTAGCTAATATATTCTAAGCCTATTAGTTAAGACGCTAGTAGTCCCTAGGGGCTTACTTAGTAAGCCTTATCTTAGGCCTACGTCTTCTAACCTTATATAATCCCCTTTAGCTAGTATAATAACTATTTAATCCTAACATAATCCCCTCCCCTCTTAAGCCTTACCCCTAAGGCTTCTTATTATAAAGCTAGTAGTCTACTACTAGCCCCCTACCTATTATTTAAGTAAGAGATTTAGTCTTTATATAATCCCCTTCCCTTTTAAACTTTACCTTAAGGCTCCTTATTATAAAGCTAGTAGTCTACTACTAGCCCTCTACCTATTATCTAAGTAAGCAATCTAGTCTTAATATAATCCCCTCTCCTTCTAAACCTTACCTTAAGGCTTCTTATTATAAAGCTAGTAGTTTACTACTAGCCCCCTACCTATTATCTAAGTAAGAGATTTAGTCTTAATATAATCCCCTCCCCTCTTAAACCTTACCTTAAGGCTTCTTATTATAAAGCTAGTAGTCTACTACTAGCCCCCTACCTATTATCTAAATAAAAGGTCTAAAAAACCTTTTACTTTAGCCTTATACTTAGATATAGCGTTATCCTTTTAGCTAACGCTATAATCCTTATACTTAACTATAATATTTTATTATAGGCTAAGTAATCTTTTTAAATTACTTTCTATATTTACTAAAGGCTAATATAGTAAATAACCCTTTAGTAGTCTACTATACTCCCTTATATATAAAACTAATATATAATTATTACTTACTATAGACTAAAATATTATTATTACTATATAATAAGTTTTTTATTATAGTTTCCTTTAAATTTACCTTAAATAGGGCTAGCTACTTACCTCTATTACTCCCTTATATACCTATTATACCCCTAATACTCCCCTTATATTACCTTCTTTATTTATCTTTTAGGTTTTTTTCTTTATTAGTACTCTTACTTTATTCTATTACTAACGCCTATTACTTTCTAATCTAAAGGGTTATTTAGTAACACTTTTATTTAGCTTTTTATTATTTTAGGTTAATAGGCTTTAACTTATATTATTCTTATAATAGTTATAATATTAGGTTTTATTATTAAGTAAGGGCGCTAGTACTTCTCTATATACTCTTTACTAACATCTCTATTAGTAAATCTTTATATCTTTAGGGCTTAAAGTTAATATTATATCTTACCTATATAACTAGTATCTAGCTAAAATAGCTAGTCTTTTTTTTTCTAACTTTTATTTTTTTTTCTCTTTTCTTTATTTTTTTTCTTTTTATAATATCTTTATATTACTATTATTTTTTTATTTTTTATTATACTACTATTACTACTAGTAGTAGTAGCTTTTTTACTAATACTACTAGCTTTCTTACTACTACTATATTTACTACTATTATACTATTTACTACTACTACGTTATTCTTACTACCTCTTATAAAACCTATAGGATTATTTAGTAGTTTACTACTACCCCCTCTTACTACTACTAATAATAATAACTATAATAGTACTATTATATATACTATTTCTTACTACTATTACTTTTAGTAAATAGTTATTTAGTATTTAAACCTTTTAGATACTATAGCTAAACTCTTTTCCTACGTTAAGACTACCTATAAGTTTTTTACTTCTTTAGTACCCCTTTAAACCTCCCTTTATCTCTAACTATTATAGCTACTAGTAATAAGTATACCTATTACACTATTATATATAGTAAAAAGTATATTTCTATAAGTTTCTCCTTTTATATTAGCTACTTCTATAGCTATTAGGCCTTAACTAACTTACTATAGGCTACTTATACTACTTTTACTACTACTTTTACCTTTAAAAATATTTTTAAAGACTTATATAATAAAACTAACCCTTATACTACTTTTTACCTTAAGGCTATAAGTATACTAATATCTTTTTACTACCTCTCTACCTTTTATTAACTTTATTTATTATAGAATAAGATCTAAAAGGCTTAGACTTTAGGTAAGAAGGCCTTTTAGAAAAAGGCTAATACTACTAAGGCCTCTAACGCTAAGCGTAAAGCTAAGGTAAAAGAAGAGGAGTAGCTTCTCTACTAGCATAAGGTTTTTACCCTTAAGGGTACTACTACTACTATTAAGCGCTAGGCTAAAGTAGCTAAGTCTTTAGCTAAGACTACTAAAGTTACTACTATAGCTATTAAGGCTTATACTACTACTTTTTAGAAGTAAACTTAGGCTGTTTAAGCCTATAGCGCCTTTTTTATAAAGTAAGTAGCTTCTTATACCTATATAGTATATAATTTCTTACTTCTTTTTTAATACCTCTTATACTTTAATACCTCTTAATAGTATATAAATAATCTTAATTTTAAAGCTAAGAAAAATAAAGCCTTTAGTTAAGTAGAGTTAAAGGTAGAGGAGTTAGAGGAGGAGTTAGATAATTCTAACGCCTAACTTTTTTTTCTTCTTACTACCTTACTAATACCCCCCTAAAGTATATCTTAGGTTTTATTATTTATTATTTTCTTTTTACCTACCCTTTTAAGCTTAGAATACTAAGCTTTAAGCTAACTATACTTTTTAGCTTTTTTATTAAAATATAAGAAAAGTAGCCTTTATACTATATAACTATCTACTTACTATTTTTCTATTAGTACTTTTTTAGTAATACTCCCTTTATATTTCTACTATTAATTTAAATTACTACTTTTTTTTTACTATATCTTTCTTTTTATTTTATTAGTAACCCTTTAGTAAAGTGCTTTTTTATATTTATCTTTTAAACTTTACTATAGGTTTCTTTATAGTTTTTATAAGTTTTCTTTTTTACTATATCCTTTTTACTTAATTAAATACTAGTAGTTTTTTAATAGCCTTTAGTAGTTTACTACTACCTTTACTTTATAGATATTATTCTTTTTTTTTTTAATTAGTATATCTTTACTTTTTTCTTTAGTACTATAGAACTTTTTTAGTTATAATAGTAAAAATATATTATATATTTAGTACTTAGATTATAAATCTAATTTATATATAGGACCCCTATTAACTACTTACGTAATCCTAAAGGGTCTTAAGTACTTATCTAAAAGCTTTTATAATAGTTATTTTTAGTAAATATTATAAGTAACTAAAAGTACCTTTTCTTCTACTTTAAACTTAATTTTAGTTCTCTTTTTATTATACTATTTTATATAGGTATTATTTAACTAGCTTAGTAGCTACTATATCTTTTCTCTTTATTATTATATCTAACTAACGTTTTCTTTAGCTATAAAGATAACTATCTACTTTAGTTTATTACTTTAAATATTATTAAAACCTCTTAGTTAGTATCCTATTAAGGCTTCTACTAGTAGTATACTAGTAGTACTATAGTAAGTACTATTATAAATAAACTATACTATTAGTAGTTAGTCTACTTAGTTATCTTACTTAATATTATAGTAGGCTTATAAGAAGTATTTTATATTTTAATTTTACTATTCTATCTATCTATTAGTTTATAAGTAATATACTATACTTAGTTTCCTCTTAATAGCTAACTAGTAGTATACCTCTACTTAGAAGTAGCTTATAAATAGTAATCCTTAATCTAAAATAATTAACTTTAGTACTTTATATAATATTATAACCTTATTAACTAGAATTATTACTAGTATATCTAGTATTATTACCTTATAGGTAAAAATATATAGGGTATACTTTATTAATTAGTTAACTACTACTAAGATACTATTAAAATTACTTCCCTTCTTCCCTCTTAACTTTAGAAGCTTTATAATAAAGTTAAGTAAGATACTTTACTATAGTTAGGTAGGCACTAGTAGGCTTCTAAAGGCCTTATAAGGTATATAGTGTTAGGGCTTAGTCTACTAATATATAGTATACGTCTTAACATACTCTTTAACGTCTTTCTTTATTACTTTCTAAAAGAATAACTTAGGTAGCTATTTTATTATAGGAATTAATAGATAGGCATAAAGAATTAATATATAGGTATAAGCCTTATATAGGTATAGCTTTTATCCCCTCTAATTAGCTAGAAAGTTTATTATTAGTGTAATTAAATTCTACTAAATACCTATAAAGTATTTTAACCTTTTCTATTTCTTTTCTCCTTACTATAAGGTTATATTATTAAGCCTCTAAGTCTAACTTATACTATTTATCTATAATAGCTTTTAAACCTTAATAGAGGGATAACCTACTATACTAACTTTAACCTTAGTACCTTCTTACTACTAGTTATATTACCTAAAAGTAACTATTAATTAATTATAGTCTCTTACTACTATTTAGCTTAGTACTATTATCTCTTTTATCTAAAAGTAGTTACCTTAGCGTTAGCTAATTCTATAGAGTTAGTAATCGTTAAGGGTAGTATAACCTTATTATAAAGCTTCTAGCTAACTTACTATACAGTATATACCCTCTTATAGATAATTACCTTAGTATAAAGCTTAGACTTTATTTTACTTACTATTTCTCTAGAGGAATAATATAAACTTAAGCGACTACTTTTTTATAACTTTCTTTAGAGTAAAGCTTTTCTCCTTTTAATAGATAGTTTTAGTAATCTTTTTAGCTTACTATATAGTAGTTTAATAATATACTTTAGCTTATTTTATAGGTTATTAAAACTAATTAATAGCTAATAACTATACTCCTCTATTAATAAGAATATATCTATTAATAGTAAGAATTATAAGGTCCTTAAGTTAACTTATTACTTTATTTACCTTTATAGTAATCCTCCTCTTAAAGTAAAACGTCTTTTTAAACTATAGCCTCTTACTATACCCTAAGTAACTAATCCTTTTCTCTTTTTATACTTCAAATCCTAAACCTACTAATTCCTAGCAATCTAAAGTAAACTTTTAACGCCCTCTTTAACTAAGTTAATACCTTTATAAAAGCTAATAGATTTAGTATTATAAAGTAGTATTAATATTAAGTAAAAAGCTAAGTTATTTAATATACTTTTTAATATAATTAGTTTAGTAAGCCTAAGCTTATATAAAGTATTAGTATTTAATAGTTTAGATTTTAGAAAGATAGCTATTAATAGTAAATTATTATAGAGGCCTTAGAAGAGGGTAAGTTACTATTATATTCTTATTAAAACCCTAAGTATTATTAGTATTATTATAGCTTTAGCCTTAAAGCCTCTATATACCCTTTATATTATAGGCTTACTTAAGTAGTTTAAAATACTATTAAAACTATAAGCTAATAAGTTAGAATTTAAGTATATAACATATATACTATTATCTAGAAGTAGTTCCTAAAGTCCTTATTTACCTAGTAAGATATTTATAACGCTAAAGCTTATATAAACTAAGAGAAACTAAGTAGATATTTACTAACTATAGCGTTAATTAAGCTGTTTAATAAGTAAGATATCTTATACGTAGTAAAATAGGTAGATAATAAGCTAGACTACTTTATTAGCTTTATCTAAACCTTTCCCTACTATCTCTAAATATAAAAGTAATTCCCTAAGGTAATTAGCTTTAATAATACCTATAATACAAACTGCTTTAAGCTTCTTCTCTTTTAAGCTATTAGGTAGACCTATATTAGATCTATTTATAATACTACGTTTAGCCTTATTAATAATAAGAGATTAGAGAGTTTTTAGTTTCTCTTAGTAAGTATTTACTAGCTTATAGACTAAAACTTAGTTTATTACCTTACTATTATTATTATAGACTATAATAAGTAGATAAAGGCTATATTAAATAAATAGTTATTAGGCGTCTAATAATAACTTTATATCTACTATATTAATTCTAACGTTATACTTAAGGCTAAGTAGAAGTAGGTCTAAAACCCTAGCTATAGTAGTAATAGTAGTAAGTCTAATAATAAGGGCTATTAGCTACTAATATAAGTAATAGCTATACTAAGTAATAAGAATAAAGCCTATATTAATATACTTATTAATTAACTCCCTATTTATATATATTATAAGGTCTTTATAATATAGAAGTATATTATTCTTACTAAGACTAAAGACGCTTTTAAGAAAGCCTAGACTAAGCTTTATAAACAGTTTAATAACTAACGCCTAATCCTTTAGTACCTCTATATTATATACTTACTATTAAGAGTATAATAGGCCTATTACTTTATCTAAAAGTACTAAAACTTTAGTATTTCTATTACCTTTAGTATAAAGTTAAGTAATAATAATATTAAAAGCTATCTCTTAAATAGTTTTAGTTACTTATATTAACTTATTAATATTATATAAAAGATAATTAGTAATTAGAAGCTATACTTTAAGTAAGCTTATACTTAGAATAAAGTACTTATAGGCTAGAAGTATATAGGTTTTTAGTCTAAGTATTTAGGTAAACTTTAGATAATACTTTCTTTAAAGTATTTTATATTAATTAAGAAGTAATACTACTTAGTAAGAAAAGTAATACCTTTTAGTAAAAGGCTATTCCTTACTTCTCTTAAAGTATATAGCTTAGACTATACTATTTTAGTTTAGCTAAGTATTTTATACTACTATAAGATTTACTTTAAAATACTAAATATAGCTACTTTTAGTAAGTAAGAGGTATACCTTTAGTAGTATTTTTAAGAGATATCTTCCTTTAATCTATACTACTAAATCTTTAACCTAAAGATTACTATATCTCTTTATAGTAAGCTAAAGAATATAGTATAGCTAATCTTATTATAACTAGCTTTACCTAAAGAGGGTTAGGTAGATAGTTAAGCTTATACTACCTATAGTAGCTAGGGTATAGGTAAGAAAAAGTAAGGCTACCCTCTTAGAAGTAGGAATAAGTTAACGCTAGCTAAGCTTATATAAGAGGTAAGTTAGCTAAGTTAAAGCTAGATATTAAGCTTATTTTAGTAATAAATAAGAAGCTAGTCTAGCGTTTTTAGTAAGGGGAGGATAATAGGGAATTATATAAGTAGATAGCTAATATAGCTTAGTATTTAGAGGGAATAAAGTAAGTAGGAAATAGTCTATAGTAATAATTAATCTTTATACCTACGTTATAAGAAAGTTAGGTAATAGGCCTTTTTGTAGGTTATATAGCCTCTCTTTATTTAAGATTTATAAAAGTATAGTATAAGTAGCTTAAAATATATACTTTTATAAAACTTAAATTAGAAGTAAAAGTAGTAAAAGTTATAGAAATAAGGCTAAAGGTATACTTTTAGTAGCTATAAAAAAAGCCTTATATTTAATATAGTTTAATACTAATAGAACTAAAATATTAGTGTATTTACGCTTACTACCTTTATAAAGATATACTGTTTTTTCTAGCTAATTAGAGGGGATAAAAGCTATACCTATATAAGGCTTATACTTATATATTAATTCCTTATACCTATCTATTAATTCCCTTTATTATATAGCTATACTTTAAGTAGCTACTAGTTAGTTTATTATAAAACGCTATTAGTATCTCTATTTATAACTTACTATTTTTAAAAACTACTACTTATTTATTATATTTTACTATTCCCTTTATATCTTTACTTTAGCTTACTTACTACTACTATACTAATCCCTATAAGTCTAGGTCTTCTTTTTACTTTACTATTACTTCTTATTTTAACTTAGGTACTAGGTCTTTAGGTAGGAGTAGTTAACCTTAGTTTGTTAGTATCCCTTTAGTAGCCTATATACGCTTTATCTTTACTACCTTAGGTATAAAACGTTTTAAGAAGTCTTCTAAAAACATACTTCTTTTATAATTAACCTCTTTATTAGAAGGCTAGTAGTCTAAGCGTTAGGATAGTCTATCTACTAGGTTTAATTTCTTAAGGTAGTATTTAATCTTAAAGTTAAATATTATAAGATTCTATAATATTTAGCCTTAGCGTTTACTTAACTAGGGTTTATTAGTAAGGTAGTAGTACTTTAGGTAATTAGTTAAGAAGACTATTTAATACTAGTTATATAAAAAGAAGTAGTATTACTATTATATAGCTTTATAAATAGCTAGTAGTTTTACTTTTAGTATACTATATTAAAGCTTAGCCCCCTTTAGTTTTTATAATATATATACTACTAAGTACTATTAATAATTAAAAAGCTAGTATAAACCTACTTTAATTATAAAAGTGGAAGTATTAATTTTAACTTAGATAGGTAGCTTTAGGTTAAAATAGCGTAATACTAAGGCTATAGTAAAGAGATCTTTAAGTCTTTAAAACGCCTTTAGTACTCCTTTAGTAATCTCTAAGAGATACTTCTCTTTTATAGTTAGTAAGTTAGTTAATAGGGTATATATCTTTATATAATTATAAATAAACTAGTAATAAAACCCTATAAACCTTAAGAAGACCTATATATTATAAATACTAGTAGGTACTAGCTACTTTATAATAGCTTATATATAGTCTTACTTTATAGTAATACTATCTTTTACTATTATAAATCTTAAGAACCTAATAGACTACTTATAGAACTTATACTTCTTAAGGTTAGCTACTAACCTAGTAGTATTTAGCTTACTAAGTACCTACTTTACTATAGCTATATATAATTCTTAGTTTTTTAAGAAGATTAGAATATTATTTAAATAGATAATATAGATAATATCTACTAACCTTACTAAAGCGTTATTAATATAGGCTTAAAAAGTAGCTAGTATATTAACTAGTTTAAAAGGTATAACTTTATATTTATAATAGCTATAATATATATAGAAGGCTATTTTCTACTTATCTCCTTTATAAATACCTACCTAATAGTACTTATCTTTTAGATATAGCTTAATATACTATTTTACTTAAAATAAATAGTTAAGGATCTTAGTAATTAGTAGTAGTAGTATCTAATTCTTAATAGTAACGTAATTAAGCCCTTAGTAATTAACGTAAAGCCTTAGCTTACCTTTTTTCTTAGGTATAAATAGGATTAGTATGCCTACTAGGCTTTTAGATTATTAGATCTAACCTTTTACTAAGGCCTTCTCTAGGTATTCTCTAAGCTTAGTAAGCTTTAGCTTTACTAGTAGGTAGATAGAGCCCTATAAGGGTTTTATTCTTAGGTTTAAGTTAATAGTATATACTTTATTTTTAATACCCCTTTAGTATCTTATTACTTTAAAGATATAGGCTTATTTTATATACTTAGGGGGTAGACTTAGCTTCTCCCCTAGCTTAATAGTAGTATATATCTATTAAACCTTTATTTCTACTATAAAGGTTACTTTAGCGTCTTTTAATACCTTCTTAATAGTCTTCTTACTTACTACTTACTTTATATTTTTACCCCTTAGCTAATATATTTAGTTAAGTGTCTCTTAGCTTAGGTTAAAAGACGCTACTCTCCTTTAGGGGATACCTAGGATTATAATATAATCCTTATCTAAAGTAGATACTTAAAATAGGTATACTTCTATTTTCTTAGTACTAAGGTTATCTATTATTTATATAGTTAGGACTTCTTAACTATAATTAGAAGCTTTTAATCCCTATAGGCCTTATAGTACTAGTCTATTACTAACTTATAGTAGATAACCTATTTATAATACTACTCTCTAATTAACTATATTATAATTTATACCTATATTAATTAATACTTTCCCCTTTTTTTATACCCCCTTAATCCTTACCTATAGAGTTACTTTAAATCTTTAGTAGCCTAAAGCCTATTCCTATAGTATATTAATTATATTTACCCCTATAGTTTTTCTTATTTTAATATATCTCTTACCTAAATACCTAGGTTATCTATAGTAGTAATAGTTAGGCTTTTAGTATTAGTTAAAGTAGTAGCTCTTATTTCTATAATTATAGTATATAATAAACGCTTAGTTATACGTTAGTCCCTCTTTAGTTAGTTATATACTACTTTTTTATTTTATTTAGCTTAGTTTATTTAGTTTATTAGTTAACGGTATAAAAGTACTTAATAGCTTACTCTTAACCTCTATAGTTATATAAAGTAGTTTTTAAGATAGCTACTAGCTAGGCCTTTTTAGTATACTACCTTAGTAGTTAGTATTTATAAAAGCCCTCTATTAGATTCTTCTTATTATTTCTACTTACTTAGTAATATTATCTAATACCTCTTAAGTATCTAGTAGCCTATAAGCTATAACCTTATCTTATAGGTTAGAGAGGATATAGTTAATAACGTTAATTACCTATAGCCTCTTTAGTACTTAGTTTAGGTACTCTACCTCTAGCGCTTTATACTAGTTAATAAAAGCCTAATATAATTACCTAGGTTTCTAGCGTTTATTTTTTAGCTTTAAAACTATATTATATACCTATATATTCTTATTAGCTATACTATTATATAGCTACTTCTCTATAATAGGCTAGGTAACCCTTATTTAGTTATTTCTAAAGTATATATCTATATATATTACCTATTAGTAGCCTACTAGTCCCTTTAGATATACTTCTATATAAAGCACTTTATTACTATTATTTTTTATACTACTTAAGGTAAATTAGCCTATAAGCTTGAACTAAAAGTCTATTAGTTTAGCTTAGCTTCCTTTTTTATATTAAAAAGGTACTAATTACTTTCCCTAATTATTTAGTTAGTATTACTTAAGGGCTACCTACTAATTAGCTAGTACCTTACTATTTAGTAGTACGTTAGGGTTACCTTTATTCTAAAGTATTATAATTATCTTTATATTCTTTTACTTTTAAGCCTTAACTATCTCTACTTATATTAAGGCTTACACTTAGGCTATAGTTATTTTCTTTATAACTTTATAGCTATAGTTAGTAATAATAGGAGTAGTAATATCCCTTAGGTTATTACTAGTAGCGCCTTAAGTATCTGTACTATTATAGTTATTTTAACTAGTAGGATTTTAGTAAATTAAAGCCTTCTTAATATCTATTATACTAGTTTCTTTATTATTTTATTTATTATAGTTATTATCCCCTTAGTAGGTTACTAAGGTTCTTTTAGATACTATTATTACTCTATTAGTTAGTAGGTAGAAGTAGAAATATAATATAGGCTAGGTTTATATAAAGTAGTAAAGTTACTAATAGTAAGTAGGGGTTAGTTAGTTATATTATTTCTACTTACTCCCTCCCTCTTAAGTAAGTAGTAGCTCCCTCTTTTCTATCTCCTACTTATCTCTTATTTAGCTAACATATTCTAAGCCTATTAGTTAGGATACTAGTAGTCCTTAGGGGCTTACCTAGTAAGCCTTATTTTAGGCCTACGTCTCTTAACCTTACGTAATCCCCTTTAGCTAGTATAATAACTATCTAGTCCTAACACTAGGTACTCCTTTTAGTATAATACTATATAGGCTAGTAGTAACTCTACCTACTAATAGGTACTTAATATAGACTGCTTTTATAAGTTCTACTACGTAGTAGGCGCTACCTTAGTCCTAATTAGGATTATCTACTATTAAGCTAGTATTATTAAAGGCCTTTAGTAAGGTAATAGTTAGTCTTATAGTCTATATATAGCTAAGTTCCTTTAGTATTATATTTAAGATAATATTACTAATATTATAGAAAGTATAACCTAGATAAAACTTAAGAAGTAAAGAGGTAACCTTATAAAATATATCTATATCTAATAGAGAAAATAGATTACCTTAGAGTTTAGCCTAAATAGAAATTGCTCTAAAGACCTCTAAAGTAAGCTACGCTTTAAACTAAAGACCTATATCTAACTATTATAAAATAAAGCTATACGTAAGCCTAATTAGACTAATAATAATACTTCTAAGTAAGACTAAGATAAAGGTTTTAAAATTATTACTTAGCCTACTATTCTACCCCTAAAGCTAACTAAGACCTAGTCTACTATCCTAAGTAGTAACCCTCTTAAAAACGTAAAGGCTAAGCTACTTATAGTAGTATATAATAAGCTATATAAAGAAGAAGCTAACACTAGCTATTATATTAAGGATAATAATCTTAATAATATTATTAAGAAGATTAGCCTTAATAACCTTACTTAGGTAAAAGACTATATACTTAGTATTATAAAGAAATATAATAATATATTAAATAGTAAGCTTATAGAGGATTTAATTAGAGGCTTTTAGAATATTAGCGCTAGCCTTAAGAAGTATAGTAAACTTTTATATAGTAATAAGGTTACCTAACTACTCTAGAATATTAATAAAAACTATTATAAGATATTCTAACTATATCTCTAAGAGCTTTAGGCTAAGTATAATAAATAAGTTAGGGCTTTAATAACGCCTACCTTTAGACCTAATTAGACTAATCCTAACCCTAAGTAAGTCTAAAAAAACGCTTTTAATAATACTAATAAAGGATTAGTAAACCTACTAGGCTAAAAGGATTTACTAGAGGTTATCTAAAATATAGATTTAGTTACTTCTTAGGTATACTAGTAGGCTAATACTTAGCGCTATATAACTAAGCTTACCCTAATTAATATAGGAGACTAGTAGAAGAAGCTTTAGGCTAAGAAAGTTAAGTCTATTATAGAGTATACTAAGGAGAAATATATTAGCCTCTTCTTTAGCCTATATAAAAATATTATAATTAGAACTAAAGATTAAGAGAATTACTACTAGCTAATAATTACACTAGGATAGAAGGGATATAAGAGGTATAAAGTAAGACTATAATAGGATATAAAGTTTAATAAAGAAGTAGAGGAATTAATAAAGGATACTAAGTAAATAATAGGAACTAAAGGATAATATAGCTTCTATAAATAAACCTAATTAGGCTAAGATAATTACCTTTATCTATTATATTTCCTTTTATTTATACTTTTTTTTTCCTACTTAGTTTCTTTTATAGTTCTTTTATTTCCTAGTAAATATAATATAGAATTAAAATAATAGGGGATAATTAAAATAAGGTAGGATTTTAGGGTTTCCTTTTACTTAGTTAGCCTAATTAGGTATGCTATATAAGCGTATAAAAGGCCTTTAGTTATAGGGGAGGGGAGAAGAAGAAGATATATATATAGATATAGAAATATATAAATACTATATAAATAATTTAACTATAAAATACTATAAATAAGTAAGTAACTATACTATTAATACTAAAACAGACCTAATTAGACCTTTAAGGTCTAATTAAGGTATAACATAAGACGATATTCTAACTAAGTAATATATACTAAAAACCCCTATATATACAAACCTCTTTCTATTCCTTAGTAATAATAGTATACCTTAAACCTATATACCTAATAATAAGATACCTAGCGTTCTATTAATAATGCCTTAGACCTAATTAGTCTGAGGTGTACCTATAGGCGTAGTTATACCTCTTATTAAAGCATTATTAGTTACCTTTAGTTACTTAGTTACTTTAGGTGCACTTATGTAATAGTATCTAGGTAGGTTATATAGTTTAGTTATTTATATACTAGCTTTCCTACTCCCTTTCCTCCTTACTTTCCTACGCAGTTTTATTATTAGTTCTAATATATTATTATATATTAGTATAACTTTTAAGGTCTTTTAATTAGTAATAGCGTTAGGAATATATATATGTTTAAAGTATATATAGTAAAGTTACTACTTTCTATCTTTTACAAATCTCTTTAGGAGGTTAATAAAGTTTATAAAGAGATACTTAAGTTCTTTTAGCTTAATAGTTACTATAAACTAAAAAGTAATCTATTATAATACTAAGTAGTAGTACTTAACTATAGTAAGAATTATTATATTATAAGAAGATTAGAGTTTTACTTACTTCTTATTAAAGTCTACTACTATACTATAGTTATTATAAAATAGTATTTCTAAAAGTAATTAGGCTAAAGGTTTCTTAATAACTTTAGCTATTATTATAGTGTAAACCTTTACTTCTATACTTTTTACTATACTAATAATATATATATTAAAAGTAACGTTTTCTAAAAATATAAAAGATAACCTAACTATACTTACTTTTTATAGCTTTATAAGTAAAAATCTTAGATTCTTAGTGAAATTCTTTACTTATTTTTACTTTATTAAGATAACTAATACTTCTATATTAATATAAATAGAGTAGTCTTTTAAATTCTTATTAGTATATACTTTAATCTAAAGATAAGTATACTTATAGCGTTTATATTTCTTATTAGGTTTAATAGCTACCCTAAAGACTTCTTTTAGTTAAAAGGTAAAGTTTATAGTATTATTATACTAGTTTATTCCTTTATTAGGTTTTATAACTATATCCTCTAAAGAAACTAATAATATAAAAGGCGTTATTATTATAACTAAAGAGTTATTATCTACAGGCTTTTAAGTAAGATACTTTTTAATCTTACTTTATAATAGAATATAGTTATTACTAGGTTTAATAACCTTTCTTTACTCTTTAGGTAATAGTATCTTCTACTTTAATAAGGTAATAATAAAGTTTATACTTTTTATCTATATAAAAGAACTTCTTTAGTACCTTTAAGAATATACCTATTATTAATAAGTTTATTAATATAAGTCTAAGCGTTCTTATTATTTTCTTATATAAATTATATATTATTACGCCTATTAATCTCTTAAGTATAACGTATATATTATCTCTATCTACCTTCTTACTTAATTTACTAATAGGGTTATTAATCTTTTATATAACGTTTAATATCCTTTTAGTAATCTTCTTTTTAGTAGTTATTATAGAATTAGTATCCTCTATAGTTTCTATAGTAATTTCTATAATATCTATAGTTATTTTAATTATACTAGTTATTTTTACTACTTAATCTCTAGAATATAGTTTTTTCTTTATTATCTTTAGAGGGGTTTATATTATAAGGTTTTAGGTAACTAGCTTATATAGCTTTTAGTTATACTATTATATTTCTTAGTATACTATATTTTTACTATTATAGTTAGTAGTATTATTAATATATATTAGGTTATATTAGGATTTAGGCGCTATATCTTATAGTACTTTATATTATTCTTTAGTATAAGTAATATATCTATTTAAGAAGTTATTATCTTTAGGCTTATAAAGGAACTATCTAAGCTATAAGGTAAGGTTATTATAAAATCTTATTAGCTATTAATATTAGGTTTAGTCTCTTTATGCTTTTATATACTTAAAGTAGCTCTAAGTAAATATATAAATATTACTTTAGCTATTAATATTTTTTATAGTAAAGTAGTTTTTTTAAAACTACTTTTTAGTGTTTACTAAAGTAAAGCTAAAGCGTTTTTTAATCTATTAAGTAATAGTAGCCTATTCTTACTATTTTAGTTATTACTATTCTCTAGATATAAGTTAAAATTCCTATTAGTTTTAGGCTTATCTTCTAAAGTACTAGTAAATTATTTAACTAAAGTACTATAGTAATAAAGTATTATAGTATACTACTTTAACAGAATAAGTTTATAACTTTATATTATAGTAGTAAGTTATATAGTAGTTATAAAAAATAAAGTTTAGTAAGTAATACTTTATATTAGTATCTAGCTAAAAGATACTAACCCTAATAGGTATTTATAACTAAGTTAAAGTATATTTTAAAGTATTTATATAGTTAGATAATATCCTAAAGATTTATATTTAATATACTATAGTATAAAAGAATATATCTATAAACTAAGATATATTTAGTAGTAGCGTTAGTACTACTATTAGATAAAGGATATTTAATATTAGTTATTTCTACCTTCTTATAAGTATTAACGTCTAAAGAGTTAGAATCCTTAGCTATTAGAGAGGTAAGTAGTAAGAAGATACTTATATTTACTTTACTATTATATTTAATAAGGTAAAGTATACCCCTTATATAAAGATATTTAGCTATATACCTAGGTATAGTAGTATAACTAAAGGTATTAAATATATAGCTAATCCTTAGGGGTTTAGTAGTATATATACTATCTACCTTAAGGGGGGGGGTTAATAAGCTAAACCTAGAAGTATTTAAGTAAGCTAAAAGTTTAGTATACTTAGTTTATAAAGGTAGTAACCTATACTAGTTAAGAAACTACTAAGCATTAAGAATTATATTAAGAAGGGTAGTTACTAAACCCCTATAGCTAGTAGTAATAAGGTTTACTATTATTATATATTATATTATACTAAAAGGGGTTAAATTAGCTAACTAGCTATTTAGTATTAATCTACTAGTAGGCTAGTATTTTACTTAAGTAGGCTTATAATTTCTAGTTTTTTAACTTTTAGTAAACGCTAAGTTATATTAAAATCTTTTAGTACTTTAGATAAAAATATAATAGAAAAGCTATCCTTATATCTATTATAAAATTTCCTTATAGTCTTATTAACCCTTAAGTTAGGTTATTAGGGAAGAGTTTTCTTTAGGGGTTTTAAAACTTACTTAGTTATTTTTTCTTTTAGTATAACTAGGTTTTCTAATAACTAAGAGGTTTAGAAATTTATTTATAAAAGTAGTATAAGTAATCTATTAGTAAATAGTCTTAAGAAAACTACTAGAGTTTATCTTACGTTATTAATAATCCTTTTTACTATTATAATAGTAAATTTAACTTAGTAGTTATTATTAGTATATTTATTATTTAAGTAGAAGTTTATATTTTACTTATTAGTTTTATAATATAGTATATTACTATTAAACTCTATAAATATAAAGTTAAAAATATTATCTTATAGACTTTTAGAAAAACTTCTTATAACTTTATATAATAGAAACTATTAAAGCTATATATATAGTTACTATAACTTAGTAATATACTTTAGCTAAAAGAGCTTACTTATACTACTTTTAAAGTCTTATAACTTCTATTATAGTAAAGTTATATTTTTACTATAGGTTAGTAAAAAAAAGAAAATATTATAAAGTATAAACTAAAGTAGGTATACTACTACTTAATATAGCCCTCCTAATAGCTATTTTAAATCTAATAGGAATAGCTAGGCTATAATAGTAGTAAAGTATTATACTAGCGTTTTATAAAGTAATATAGTATAAAAGTATAAAATAATAGAAGTAAGTAATAATAAGGAAACTAAATAGAGGTTATAAAATAAAAGGTAGGTATTAGAACTAAGGTATCTTTATAGTTAACCTCTTAGCTAGAGGAGGTTAGTAGTATAGAGGATTATATACTCTATAGGTATGTAAATATACACGTGCCTATAGGGATGTTATCTTCTAACCTATCTACCTACTTTATTCTATAATATTAAGTAGGAGACCTATAATAGACTACTATAGATATCTATAAGCTGTTATTTAATTACCTCTAATTGTATTTACAGATTATCTAAGTTTTACTTCATAGTAACCTCTAATAGGTTTAGTTAAAGCCAGAGTGTATCTAGAAGTCTAAATTCTCTTAGTGTTTTAAGACTTATAGAATCTCCTAAGAGAGAGTATCTTTTAAAATCCCATACTTACTACTAATATGCTACGTTACTAGTAAGGCCACACGTCTTTTATACTTATTAATTAGACTTTAGCTAAGCGTTATACCCTTAGGCTACGTATTAGGTCTAGGAGACATCTAGATGTTAGGCTCTTAGGAGCCTTTTACTTACCTAACCCCTAGTTTAACATTAAGAGACATAAGCTACTAGGACTATACTATAGCTGTTAGTCCTATCTAGTACTAGTTCTGTAATAAGGCTGTAGGTTTGGATTATAGTACTAGTAGTTAGTTGCTATGTAGGGTACTAGTTTCTAGGCCTCCTGAATAGCCTAGGACTAGTTTCTAGGCTCTTAAAATAGCCTAGGACTAGTTTCTAGGTCCCCTCCTATACAATATAACTAGTCCTAGTTATTTAGAGGCTATATTAATACTAGTCTACAATTATTAAATTTAGCGGGTTATATAAGTAAAATTGCAGTATATTATCTTATGTGTTCTTCCGCCTTATAGCTAAAAATTCACCTATAAGGTTATCCCTTAAGGGGTAAATAGGGTAAATCTATAGCCTCTTATTAGCCTAATTCCCCTATAATATAAGGTATATTACCTAAAGATTCCCTAGCACTTTACTATATACTACTATAATATTTTACTAAATTTAATACACCCCCTTAGGGCTGCCTAATTCTATAAGGTAATAACCTATAATAAGGCTAGCCTAACCTTACTTTATATAGCGTATTTTCCTTTTATATTATTAATATCCTATACGTTATTTTTTACTATATTTACTTCTTATTTTAATTTATCTTCCTTTATCTTATATATATAATTTACTTTAATTTATACCTATTAATTACTTATATATAATTACTATATAAATTTAGTAAAAGATTATACTATAAGCGCCTTTATTATTCTATTTACTATTATCTTAGTAGACTACTAATACTTTATAATAATCCTCTCTTTAGTAACTTCTTAGTATAGCTAGTAGTTATAAATATTTATATAGTAAAGCTTTATCTATAGCTAAATTATCTTAGTACTAATAAGGTATATAGTCTATATATTATTATAGTTAATTTCAACTATAGGTTACTTTATAGCCTCTTTACTAGGTAATAGTTAGGCGTTAGCCTTACGTTTTATAGGTAGTTTTACCCTTAGTGTAGTAATTAGTTAACTAGTAAAAAGAGCTTCTTTTATAGTAGAAGAAAAAGCTAGAAGCTTTATTTTAGTAGTTAACGTTATAATAGTATTTTACTTATTAGCTTACTATATTATTATTCCTTAAAATAACTTTATTACTACTACCTATAAGCTTTTTTTATTTAGGTTATTAGTAAAGCTTACGTTAGTAGATACCTTAAAGGTATTATTATAGCTACCTTTATTTATACTATATATAAGGTAAAGGTATTATAAATAGTAAAGATAATTTAGTATATAGTCTACTACTTATTAGTAAATATCTTTAGGATTATAGTTAAATTATACTAACTAGCTTACTATAAGAGTAATATCTAGCTAAGTTATTACTATAGCGTATAATATTATCTCTATTTTTTATTAATAGTAGGTAACCTCTTATAAAAAGGTAATTCCTTTATAAAGTAGTAAATCTTTTTTACCTATTAGGGTTAGTTTCAATATATTATTTCTATATAGTAACTTTATAGCCTTTTTATAGTATACTAACTATAATAGCTAAAAACGTTTTATAGTTTAATTATATAGTACTTTAATACCTAAGAACTACTAAAGTAGCCTACTACCTTTAAGGTAATATTATCTTTAGAGGGCTACTATTACTTCTTAAGCAGTAGGCTTATCTTTATAGTAGAAGGTAAGTATGTAGTTATCTATATAAAAGAAGAATATAAGGCTGTTTTTTATTTAGTAGTAATTCTTACCTACTATATAGTAAAACCTAAGCTTATAAAGGCTTTTTTTAAAGTGCTTTTACTATAGTAATAGTAATTAGTAGAAGCTATATAGCGCTTTCTAAAGTTAGAGAATTTAGCCTATATAGTAATAGCCTAGTAGTATCTCTATATATATAGTTTTATTTATTTCTATATAAATAAAGGCGTTTACTTTATTATATTAGAAAAGCTTTAAATTAAATTACGTAGTAATTACTATTAGTATTTTAAAAGATATACCTATAAGTATAGCTATATAAGTATTATATAGATTTTTTACCTATTAATTACTATAGATTACT
>JASUDE010000363.1:16164-48472 GCA_034509685.1 Colletotrichum cereale | reverse complement strand
GGTATGCTGATATATAACCCTCTAAAACCCTGTTTTTGGTGTAAAACGGTGGGCGGAATGCAGGGGTGGGCGGAAAGTAGGTGCTTTGACTTACAAAAGAGCCCCAAAGCGGACTTATCGAGCTGTGTCAAGAATACACCAGGGCCAGAAGGCAGGATAACGTGAAAGGCTATCTGAATAACAGTCTGGAAACCGGATCTAAGGTTGCAATTGCTCACTAAATGCTTCGTGTTTGAGGTTCGAACCCTTGGAAACGAGTCTGGATAGTGGCGTAAACCTCCTGTTGTTCACGACTCATGAGCATGTCGCCCTTTCAACCGGGGCTGACCTCTGACTTCTCGAAGCGTATGCTTTATTTAACGAGGCAGACAAGGACCGACCGTATACTATCATCATCTTAATACCAATAGAGGAGCTTGTCAGTTGAAATCAGATCGGTGATTGGTCAGGAAGGTTCTCCAACATCTCGACGGACAATGCTCTTTGATTCGACATCGGCTATCACTAATCAGGGCGAAGGGCTGCTTTATTTTGCAATTGACCCGGCTGGTGTTGCATCCCGATAAGCTTGGCTCTGACACATGGTTAAGCGCTCAACTTTGCAGGGAATGTTTGGTCGGCCTCATTTACACTATGGAGCCATATTAGTAGGGTGGCCCAGGCACTGAGGATATATGGCTTTGCGCTGCCTTGGTTTAACGTATGCGGCATTTCTCACACCGACGTATGCGAAGGCGCTTATCCTAAGGCCTGACATTTGTGGATTCGTGGTGCCTGAATGACTCCATACTTTTGCGGCCGCTGGATGAGGGAAGGTAGAGAGGCATTAATAGCAAAGGTGGCGGCTCGAACGGCTGTTGGGTGCTTAGGGCTTTCTTGTTTATTCTTTACATGACCGGGTCAGTAGGTACCGGTAGTACAAAGATGCCTATTAATGGCTCATAATAGGGTCCAAGCCAAATATGAGCCAAATTTTTAGAGTTTCGGAACGAGTGGGATGATCAATATGTTGTTGAACTAGCTGCTTCTAATACGGATTGTCGCCGCACGATCCATGCTCGTCGTGCCACTACCATCCCTGTTGAGTGTTGTGCCGTCTGTAATGACCATAAGTAAGTATTTGTAAAGGGCCACAGTCAAGCAGGGCTCATACTAATTTAATTCGATGATTAATAAACAGTATCAATAAGCTCAGCGCATGAAAAAGTAAAGCAAGAAGAGTAACTTGATGTGATTCAATTCGCAAACTTTCTCATATGTACAAAACACAAGATTGCGTTGAAAATATGTTAATAAAAGGGTAAAATAATGAGTTAATTATGGGGAGACCATATCTTAGTTCTCCAAAATCAGATCGGCCGCTCTCTCGGCAACGGCGTACAAAGTGCTGACAAGATGTCCGCAAACCTGGAAAGGCAGAACAGAGGCGTCAACGACTCGCACATTAGAAGTGCCGTAGACCTTCAAATTGGCGTCGACAACCCCACCCTTTTCACGGGGCATCATGGCGGCAGTGCCAACGGGGTGGAAGTTGGAGCGGTAGTTGCCCTTGATGTAGCCTTTCCAGCCCTCAATGTCGGCATCCTCCGTAACGACATCCGCACCTGGGCGTGTCTCGGTCCCGGCGAAGGTTGAGAACGGGGCGGTGCCATAGAGCTTGCGGATGAATTTGGCGGTCTGCACCTGCTGAAGAAGGTCCCAGTCCAGCAGGAAGTAGTTGGGGTTGATGATGGCGTTGGCGGTGGAGGTCTCACCAATGTGGACGCTGCCACGAGCGAAGGGCAGGAGACCCCAGTACTCGCTGCTCCAGGTGCCCTTGGCCGCGTTGACAAGAACCTCGGCGACGGGAATCTTGGACTCGAAGATGAGAGACCATTGCATCTCGAAGAACTCGAGAAGGTCTGCGGCGCGGGTAACGTTACCGTTGACAGAGGCTACCGTGGCGGCGTAGGCAGGAAGGCTCTCTTTGATCTGAGCGGCGACCTCCTCGGCATTTTCGAAGATATGCCCAACGGAGGGGTAGGCGACAGTGGTGAGGGTGCCATCCACCGTGGAGTTCTTCATGTCGAACGATAGACCATTGTTCATTTGGTCCTGGAGGTTCTCGCCAACTGTGGGGAGATTGACCACAGTCTCAATGCCATGCTGTTTGAGGACAGTGGGGCGGCCAACTCCAGAGAGTTCCAGGAGCAAGGGGGAGACAAGAGCGCCAGCAGAAAGGATGACCTCCTTGCGGGCCTTGACGATTCTGCTGGATCCATCGGCGGACAAGACCTCGACGCCGTCTGCGGTGGGGACCGTAGCGTTCTTCCAAGTGAGCTTTTGGGCACTGGTGTTCAGAAGAACCTTGAGGTTGGTACGGTTCTGGTATGGGAAGTAGTAGGCACGAGCGGCATCCTCACGAACAGCTTCCTCCTGGTCGACAGTTCTAGGGAAGATGGAGAAGCCAACCATGTTTCCACCGTTGACATCCTCGTTCCAGGGCAGACCAAGATTCTGGAAAGTGGAGTTTAGGACAGTCGGGATGGTTCCGTTCGTTTGACCAAAAGTCCAGCCCGTCAGTAGAGGGCCCTTCTCGCCGTGGAGTTCGGTCTCGTAGTCTAGGTGGCTGGCAACCTGGCGAGGAGGCTCGGGAGTCTGGAAATGTTCGCTCTTGAGATAGTAAGGGAAGAGAGCATCCCAGTTCCATCCCTCATTCCCGAGCTGCTCCCAAGCGTCGATCTGAGAGGCTTCAGCACGAGTGTAAGCCAGTCCTATCAATGGTCAGCTTTGTTCAATTATTCGTCTTCCCTCTATGGACTAACCGTTAATGGTGCTGGTGCCTCCCAATGCCTTGGCAGCTCTCATGGTCTGGACCAGACCGCCGCCGTACGTCTGGTTCGTTGTCTGGAAGGCGAAGTCGATGTCGGTGCCAAAGGCTAGTCCGTACCCGTTGGGGTTGGTAACATTCACATTGTCGAACACTGAGCCACCAGCCTCGATGACCAAGACTGAGACGGCAGGGTTGTCGGACAGGCGGTTGGCGAGAGCAAGACCGCTAGTGCCGCCTCCCACGATAATGTAGTCATGATTATCGGTGGAGTTGGTGAATCGGACAGCTGCTGCCGCCGCTCCTGATAGGAGGGCGGAGGTCGTGAGGAAGCCTCTCATAGCTGCGTAGTGCTGGGAATGTCCCGTGAATAGACTAGAAAAGGCTGAACGAAGGAACCTGTTTACGTTGGCTGACTGAAATTGTTTTCCTACGTGGCTTAGGAGGCAACTATGCCTCTTATCTAGTTTACCAGAAAATTTAGAACTCTGGGTAGAAAATTCTACAATATCGCAGTCTAAGCCTTCGTAATCACTTATCACGTCACCCAACAAGATTCACCCAGGCTCATTCCCCCAAAACTGGATCTCGCGGAACCATTACCAAAAAGCAACTCAAGGACCTGTTCCCTGGACAAGCTAGCTTACTCTGTACTCAAGACTTGATTATTAAGTGGAGTGCGTTGTAGCCGTAGATCCCGATTACAATGGGGCTGCGCGGTTCGAAATCTTATTGGACCTTATCGAGTGTTGTTGGAGGGCGGGAGGTCTTCTTGATCGGACCGACCCACTGGGGAGATCGAACCCACCACGCCGGGAACATTAGCGTACACGTGTAGATCGGCAGGGCCTGCAGAGGCTTCCTGCTCAGATGGCTATCTTGGAAAAGGGGCGATGACTGCACAGGGGAAAGTGACATAGTGGGTGGCGGTTTGCACATCTTGGACTGGGTTACAGGGACCGACTCAGGAACCATGGTTCAATTTTGGAAAACTTTTGCAAAGACGGAAATGTGAAGCCCTGGTGGTCTACGTCATACCGAGGTAAGTGGCAATACAATCTCCTATACAGGAGTCCTTCTCATGCCCGTTAATGGTGTTGCTGCTCTACCAGACGTTATGCTACTGTCGCTTTTAATTCAGGCGCACAGTACACGTACAAGCGCATACGCCAAAGAACTTATAGCAGTGGGTAGGCCTGATATCGTTGGCCAGCATCTGCTGCGTTTTCCAGGTGCACGGATTTACGGACATACTACGTAATGAAAGCGAGGTCAATTTGTGAAACAAACAGCAGACGGGCATTTAGAAAGGCTTTCTAAGCAAGTAGGGAATTAAGGAGATCAGAACCCCATGTGCCGTCATGCTGGAGTCGGCCCGTCGGGGCCCAGAAACTTCCATGATGTGGATATGAACTGGGCCTATCTACAGTAGGTATGGATTAGTTAGCAAGCAATAAGCATTACGGCCCTGCTGACAAAGATACACAGTACCTACTTACAATAGACCCTTGTGAGTAGAGAGCGCGCGTTCTACTTTCCTCAATCAAGTACGGAGTAGCCGCCACGCAATTTCCAATAAAACCGACTGCTGTCAACTTTTTTGGCGGTCGTGAAACCGGTCGTTTTCATTAAAACCTGCGTGGGTGCCTATAAACTTGGTTACTTGCCGCAACATGATCCGAATGTTTGGAAATTTTTACTTTCGCCACGGAGGTCGTAAGCCACAATAGTATAAACTTTACTTGAGGATCTTCACTGCTAAACCTTAAACGCCTAATTTGCATACACTCCGATTTTGTTATGTATAGTTGATTTGCTGCCCCAGCGCTGTGTTTTGAAGACAAAGAGCTGCGTTTAAGGTTATGTTTCTCAAAGACAGGGATACCCTGCCCCGTAGTTACTACTACTGTTAAATGTATGGATGATTCATCTCCTTCAGTTCGATGACTATATTGTTGATGTGTCTGTATGTGTATGTGAAGGGTTGGCACCGCCTAGACGTGTGGCAACTTGATACTATTGATCCAAGCTGAAGAGAAAAGGACAAGAAAGCTACGCTAGCGCAGATTTCTATGGTTGCGCGAGTTGTGGTGGGCCCATGTCCTGCCACACATCCGTGGCGTAGCCTGTAAGAGTGTCTTTGGGAAAGGCTACAAACCCCTATTTTGCTAGACAATCTCGGTTGGGATATCTTAGTAGCATCTTATCTATTTCATTAGCCTAATCTACTCCTAAAGTTATCCCGACTGCTTGGCAATTTTACTGTGTTTCCTTGTGATATTCCTCTACATTTGACAGTTGAAATGCTGCAAAAATTGGGAACCTAACCTGTGTCCTGTCCCCAGTTTTTACAGCACATATTTATCTGGTCAAGTGGAACTATTTCCGGACAAAACGGAATTTATTGATACCGATGCTTTGTCGGCCTTCGGTTCAGACGAATTGTCCGTCCGATCCAACTCCACCAGTATGACGTTGGGATACCTTCTCTTCTAGTGCCCTATCCCATTATTTATAAAACTCCTAAAGAAATTCAAGTATCAAAGGGAATGAGAACTCATACTTTGAACTGTGGCTTTTTACGACTTTTTCCTCAAGGGGGTTCTTTTTTGTGGAATTTCCAACCGCCAACATGGGGTATCGAGTCGGAGATATAAAAGTCCTTCAGCGAGATGCCCCGTCGCCTGACCTCCCCGAAGCTAACTACTCTGGTATAAGCCCCGAGGTAGTTCATCTTCCTTGCGGTTATCAGAAAACACCCGATCACAGGGCATTCCGTATTGATACCGTCTTTGAGAGGGATATAACGATCCCCCTCCGTGATGGTACAATCATACGAGGGGATGTCTTTCGGCCTGCGAGCACGGTAGAACCGGTACCGATTTTACTGGCTTGGTCGCCGTACGGCAAAAGTGGAACCGGTTCGTTATTATTCCCGCGTTGTTTATTGTACATCTCTTACTTCCTCTGCTCAAACCTTGGCAGGCTTTTTTGGCTTGGACATTGTCCCTTTGCGTGTGGGTGTTCCGCAAAGCAAGCTTTCTGGTTTTGAATCGTTTGAAGCACCGGACCCAGCCGAGTGGACGGCAAGAGGTTACGCTATTGTCAATGTCAATACTAGAGGGGCTTTTGATTCTGACGGCGACCTGAGTCAAGTCATCTACATCTGAAAGCGAGAGATAGGCTTTGCTGATGATTATAAGGTGGCATTCGACAGCCGGCGCAGAGGACGGGTCCGATGCTATTGAGTATCTAGCAACTTTGCCTTGGTGCAGCGGCAGAGTTGCTATGGTTGGCAACTCTTGGCTAGCCATGATGCAATGGTTTATCGCTGCTGAACAGCCACCTCATCTGACTTGCATTGCTCCGTTGGAAGGATGCAGCGACCTTTATCGCGAGACCTTGTGCCGGGGCGGCGTACCATTTACGCCGTTCTGGGGCGCGTTGTCTGAGAAATGGCTATTTGGTTCACACTCCTTTAGGCCGCCAGAAAATGAATATAATGCTAACTTGACCTAGGACGGAACCAAGCGGAAAACCCTATCGCTATGTTGGATAAATATCCGCTCATGAACGAATACTGGGCTGATAAGAGGGCGAGACTTGAAAAGATCCAGATACCTGCATACATACTTGCAAGCTATTCCACTGGCCTCCATACTGTGGGCTCCTTTCGAGGGTTTGAGGACATCCAGCATGACCAAAAGTGGTAAGAAGAAACCCATTGTCTGAACTGAATGGCTTTTCCATTGACCACTAACAACAGGCTTCGTGTACACGCGACTCAAGAGTGGTTTGATTTATATTCAGACGAGTGTACCGAGGACCTACAGCTCTATTTCGATTATTTCCTCAAGGATGCTCGGAATGGCTGGGAGAAAACGCCTCCCGTGCGGCTGTCCGTCTTGCCTTTTACCCATGTACGTGTGCGTGAATAGTTGTTGAGTGGGTTGTAACTAACGTTCCTGGTAGGCACCCAAAGGCTACCTCAACTTCCAAACATGGCCGGTTCCGGGCACTATGTCAAAGACTCTTCACTTTCATCACAACCACACTTTGCAAGACACGCCACCAGATGCAACAAGAGTGTTTTCTTACAAGTCTGATGCGCCTTATATGCAAATGGACAATGATGGAGGGGAGTTGAGTTTCGAATACACGTTTGCTCGAAAAACCTACCTTATCGGGTACCCAAGAGCGGAACTATACATGTCTACTGTTCACAGCGATGACATGGATGTTTTTGTGTCGCTGCGCAAAGCCGACGCATCTGGCCGAGTGCTCCGCAACATCAACATTCCGCTTGAGAACTTGGGGGTAAAGGAGGCGTCTGATGTTCCGCTAACTAACCCGCTTGTGTATCTTGGTCCAACCGGAATTCTTCGAGCGAGTCATCGAAAAGTCGACGTCGAGCGCTCGAAACCGCACTGGCCGCTACACAGTCATGACATCAAGAGCCTTGTTAAACCTGGCCAGATTGTGAGGTTGGACATCGGTATATGGCCGGCGGGCATGGTGTTTGAAGCGGGCGAGAAACTATGTTTCCGGGTCGCAGGTCACCACATGATCTTGGCAGAGTTTGAGTCCCTCCGAGGTGGGTTCAAGACTGGTAACATAGGTGAACATAGACTTCACCTTAGCCCTGAGAACCCAAGCCGTATTGTTCTCCCTATAATAGAGCAACTAGAAGAGTCCTAGTAATTCAAATTGCATCTCAGATCCTTAGGCAAAATGTAGTCCAACAGTGCTGGAGTACCGAGGTTTGGTTGTGGGATACTGGCTTTTACTTTGCTAACACTATCGATTTGCAGCATTTTCGAAGATTGAACAGGAACTTCCTACCGCACTCATTTTCATGGAGGATTCCTAAGCCGACTGAGACTGGGCTGCTATCCAACTACATTCGAGACCCGGTTCTAACTAGGATGACCTCACTGCGTAGACTGCACACAGACCTATAGCCGTGACAGTTGAGATTACATGGTCTGGCTGTTCCACATGACGATCACAAATTAGCCTGCGGCAGCAGTCACGCTCGAGCTCATCGACCCAGCAACTACAATATCACTTAACTAACCATAGGTGGCTGGAAGAAGAGATTTCACTATCCTGGTGGCACTTCGAGCTGTATTCGAATAATAGGCAGATTCACACAATGTTTATTGTATGAGCAATGCAATAGACAACATTGCCTAGAATGACGCCGTGCTCTACGACGTTGAAATCGCTCTTACCTTTCAAACTAAATTCTTTTCTCCTTCCACTCCCCTCTTTAGTTGGACGGATAAAGTCCTTTGGTGTCCGGATTGGAATTATAGTAGTACACGTCTGTCAACTTCCGCTTCTCCTCTTCGACAGCTTTCTTCCTTCCAAACTCAACACAACCTCAAATCATGTTCCCCGCACCGAAACCACAAGCGCAGATCGCTCACTTCCTCGACGTGGCCCTCTCGGTCAACTTATCAAAATCCCCCTTCTCCATGACCGTGCCCTGCCCCTTGGACTTGCCCGTCAGGTGGACGAGGTAGCCCCCCACGCCCAGTCCCACGACCCCGATCGCTGCCAACGTCGGCCTACCCCCCTTCGTTAGTCAAGTTCACAGAGGACAAAAGGATATCGACGCTTCTCATGAGGATATGTCGTAACGTTGGGCATGGGAACTTGGTGGAGAAACATCCGTCGGGTTTTCCAAAAGGGGGGGAAACTCACCAGCTCTGCGAGGCCCCGCTACTCGACGGCACAGGCTCCTGGCCTTTCGGGCCACCGAGATCGCCGTCCCCGTGCTTCTCCCAGGCCCACCTCACCTGCCGCGTCACCCAAGGTGCGGGGGCTCTGGGGAGGGGACGCGCGAGGGCGAGGCGGCGGAAGACGAGGGATCGCGGGGATGCCATGTTTCTATTGGGTTCGGTATATGTGCGTTTATATCGTACGCGGTGTCTGAAGATGTCGGTTGCGGATATTGTAGACTGGTGATGGTGCTGGCGTCAATCCCGTGTTCTGGGGGATCGTTTCTTTTAATTGGATATTTTTCGAAGGGGATTGCTTGTGGGATTGGCTCGGTGTTGATAATCAAAGCAGCAGTGTTGGTCAAGGTTGAGGTTGAAGTGAGGTCGGACGCCGGGGGTTTGGTGGTGACGACACCAAGACGGCCCGGGGCCCTGGCGCCGAAGGACTGCGTCATAGGTGCATCACCAACCGCGTTTGCGCTCCCTTTCTGCCGCCATCCGAGGTGATTTCCAAAAGGCTTTTGACATCGGGTTTGGCGTTGCTCCAATCAGCTTGCGGTGCTCTTCAGGAGAACTGCAAAAACGTTCTACGCGGTGTTCTAGAAGCCTTTGCCAAATTTCCAGGCACAAGGACTGGATGGATAGTTCAAGCCGAGGCCGCTCCGACTACATCTTAAAGATCACCCAAGGTATCTCAAAACTGTTTACTTTTACACTCCGTGTTCATGTCTTCTGAAATTCCCATCAATCTCCCCATGCCGGTTAACTAATCTCAAGTCTGAGCTTACCAGGTCCGCCGTCTGATGAGCACGTCAGTTGCAACTGCCGGCGGTGTAAGTCTCATTCACCGGCACCAGGCGGAATCCCACATACCACATCATAGGAGCTGTAGTGCGAAAGTGGAGTGATGATTTCTGTATCCGCTATGCTAGGAACTGAGAGGCGATGTTCCGTTCCGTCTATCCCTTGGTATCAAAGTACGCCCCCAACTGTGTGCCCTCCCTGAAATACAATTGCTGCAAAGTGTGAAAGTTCCGCAATACCTATTCCTATGCCTTCACGCGCAGAAAACATAAGAAAGGGGGAAAAAAGAAAAGAAAAGAAAAAAAGACGACAAGAAAGCAAGAGATCAAATTCCCCGTGTTTGCCCAACGTCGCCCATTTTACGCATCATGATCGCCTTTCGTTTCTCCCGGTGCCTTGCAAGCCGTCTTCATCATCTCGGGCATCTTCGCCCCGTCTTCTCATCTCCTGGTCTCCGTCCCTTAGCCAGGGAGCGACAGAGCAAAACGCCTCACACACCGCTGGGCGTACGGGTCAATCTCGTAGAGGAACCCCGAACGATATGCGTCCCTCTTCGCATGTCCTGCCTTTACCCGCCCCTTGATCGAGATGGCTATGACGACCCGTCTGCGCACCGCCGGTAGCGCGACGGCGTCCTAGACCGTCGGCACGTCAGACGCCGTCCAGAATTTCGTCTTGGGCACGACGCGTACATCGAGCGACGGGCAGACCTCGCGGACCCGCCCCGCGCGGTCGTGGGTCAAGGCGTCGAGTATCCAGCCCTTGATCTCGCGCAGAGCGCGGCGCTTTTGGGTCTGCTCGCGATGCTTGCTGCCCGACTCGCCCAGCGGCAGCTCGTTGTAGATTTTGAAGCTGACGAGCAGGGTCAGGGTCCTGAGGCGCGGAAACTGGCGCACGAAGTGCGCGCCCACATGGCAGTGGTTCTGGACCCAGCAGGGGCGCAGGCCCCATTCCATGGCGAGGTGCTGGAGGTTGGCGAAGTTGGCGGCGTCAGGCATGACTGCGTGGTGCGGTGCTGGAAACTCTTTGTCAGTTCTCAAGAAGAAAAGGCGGGTGAGATCCTGTTCAAGACAACCACTCACCTCGGTAAATCAGCAGGGTGTCGTCGTTGCAGTTCATGTAGACGCCCTTGCCCTGCTCCTTGGCCTTGCGGGAGAGGTGCAGAAGCTGGAACTGACCGTCTCGGGAGCCGTGGCGGTCGTCGGTCTGGTATAGCAGCTCGGCGCGGGACTCGCGACAGACTTGCAAGAGGGCGGGTACGCGGCGGCGCAGGCCGAAAGCCATGTGGGTGTTGTTCAAGGTGCGCTTGACAACGGCGGGCTTGGGGGCGGCGAGACGCCATATCCTGATGCGGAGCTCGGGAGGCAGCGAGCGGAAGAGGTGGAAGGTAGGCGAGGGCGCGGCTTCGGCGAGATTCAGAGAAGCCAGTTCCGCGAGGGGGAGATCATGGTTCAGCTCTGACAGAGGTGCCATGGGGGCGATGTAAGCGATGTCCGACTCAGGGTGGTGGTGGTAGCGTGTCGTTAGACGGTCGCTCAGAGAGTACGTCAATCTCATCGAGTAGAAGCAGTTGAGAAAAGGCCGGCGCTCTGTTTGTTCTTCCTTTTCTTCTTTTTCTTAAGAGAACAGCAAACTAGCAGCAATCGGCAGGATAAATGAAGATGCTGTGATGTGCTCAAAGTGGAAGGGGTGGGAGAAACGATCGATAGTGGTATGATTTTCTTCTTTTTAATCAGACCCGAATAAGGTAACAAGTTGATGCGAGAGTGGAGGAGCGGACGGCAATTGAACCGGGGCAGGAAGGTGCAGGGGAAAGCAGCGATGCGGGTTGATTCAGATCCTCAATGGAGTGAAGTGCAGGTGAGAATCACGGCAGGTACGTGAGGTGAGGTAGGTACATGTAGGTGTAGCCTGATATCCTCAAGGTGAGGTCTCAGGGGTGAAAGCCAAGACGGGCTGGATTCAGAGAGCAAATCGTGGGACCAGAAGATGTTTAAAAAATCTCAATCGCAGGCTGGACGAGCATAAAACGGGACAGCAAGCAAGCCTATCTGCCCTCAGAGAAAACAGACGAATGAGTCAAGGAACAACGGCGTCGCCTGCGTGTTGTCTGCCTACGTTATGCGGTGACAGACCAAAACCAAAACCATACAAACAGACCAACTAGGAAGGGAAAAAACCCGGATCCAACAGGGGGCAAGGTAACGTGAGGGAAGGCAATGAAAATTTCCTTTCGGGTCAGGGACTATCATTGACAGCCCGTCACAGCGGTGACCGCTGGATCTCCCAGCGTGGACGTGTGTGTGCCTACTACGTACAGTACCTAGGTAGACCAGGTTGCGAACACGACGGCGAAGAAAAACCCAGGAAAAAACCTAGACCTATGCGTGATAAAGACACCGGAATGCCTCCGTCTTGGCTCGAGGCCGCCCGGCGGTCAGTGCAGCGGCGCCGTTGGAAACGTTGAACGCCGTCACTGGCTCGAATACCCTGCCGGGCCCCTACGGGCGGGCACATGCAAAGGCGATTGGGCGGGGAAAATGGACATCGAGTTCTACCAAGTGTCACCCAAACATATGCCGATGGGAGTTGATTTGGCCGTAGCGCAGCTATATCCGATGACTGGGTTGAACATGGACGACTGCTTGCTCGGACTGAGTATTATCGAATCGAAACGAGACGGGCGGGAAGATAAGAAGAAAAAAGGTGGGAACCGCCGAGATCGCGTGTTGTGTCAGCTGTTTCTGAGCCGAGTCCGCCGTAAGGGACTCGGATCCGCCCATGTTGTCAATACTGTGGGACCCTGGAAACGCCGTCTTCCACTTCTCTTGCCATGTGTGACGTCGGAATGTCTCATTCTGCTTCTTCATGCTCCTAGCGTCGCCTCTCGGGATACCATCAGAGGCCTGTCTGGGTTGCTTCAAAATCCACATCCCACGTGCCCGCACCTGCTCGGCTCGGCTCACTCTTCCATGGGCCGATCAAAGTACTCGGGAGTCCTGTCCGCCATGTTTTGTTTTTGGCCAGCGTCGATACATCGTCTCTGTCGTGGGAGGCAGACGTCGTCTGATGCTCCGCCGAACGTCGTCAGACACCCGCTTATCCCCCGACAGTCTCTCCCCCAAAAAACGAGGTAGCATAACCCACCAATTAGCTACACTTTGGCAGGTAAGAAAAGCCTGGAACAAGGCAACGTCTAAAATGTATTTTCTGTCTTATTCTGCTCTCACCCGACCTTGATCTTGCGGCACCAGTCCCGCCCCCACGCCACCTGCCAGTTGCACAGCTGCACCTCCATGAAGATACCCAAGAACCCGGCGATGCAGACGCCCCCGCTGTCGCTGACGCTCGTCGCGCTGAGGCTGAACTCCCTGTCCTCGCTCGGCACCCGCTCCATGATCTCCGCAAACGTGTTGACGTAGACCGCGCCCCCCAGGAGGCCCTCCCAGAACATGATGACGAAGACGACGTACACCGACGGGATGAAGTCGAACATGGCCTGCGCCGTCAGCAGGCCCAGGTTGCCCACCTGCAGCAGCGACGGCAAGTACAGGTGGTGGATGCGGAAGAAGGGCGTCGACGACCGCGAGATGAAGACGCCCAGCTGGTACAGGAATCCGTACATCGGGTAGAACTCGCGGAACTCCTTGAACGGCGACGACCCAAGCGGGAACAGCAGCGTTGGCGCCACCCCCTGGTTGATCGTGTACTCGGCCACGTACACCAGCAGCAGCGGCAGCATGTAAGGGAAGAAGAGCGCCCTGGCCCTCTTGAGGTTGAGCTCGAAGCTATGCTCGTCCGGGCGGCGGTGATGCTGCGCCGAGTACGCCGTCGATGCCACCGACGGGCCCAGCGCGGGTAGCGCCGAGGCGGCGGCGTTGCGCGGCAGCTCCGCCGCGTCCTCGTCGTCCAAGTCCCGCTCCGGCAGCGCTTCGTATTCCTTCCGACCCGCGCGCAGAGGGCCCATAGGCAGTATGACAAAAAAGCTGACGAACATGATGGACGGTAGACACGCCGACAGCAGCAGGCTGTTGCGCACGCTGATCCCCCACCAGTCCGTCATAACGACGTACATGCCCGCACCAACCAGACCCGCCGCACCCGTCCCGCTACCCCAGCCCGCGAGGCTCACGGGGCCGTAATAGTGTGTCAGCCCGAGGAAGCTGAGCTCGCCGCCGCCGGAGCTGAGGCTGGCGATGACGACGCCGATCATCTTGAAGGCGACGGACTTGCTGGGCGGCGTGAGGGCGATGAGGAGCATGCCGGAGCACGACAGGCCGATGAAGACCATGACGCGGACCGGGTAGGGCACGCGGTGGATAAAGT
The DNA here is from genome assembly GCA_034509685.1 of Colletotrichum cereale. NCBI lineage: Eukaryota > Fungi > Ascomycota > Sordariomycetes > Glomerellales > Glomerellaceae > Colletotrichum > Colletotrichum cereale. The sequence goes on along the minus strand of JASUDE010000363.1, from coordinate 34,807 downwards.
AGGGAGCGATGAGTTTCGTGAAGAAGGAGGGGAGGATATCGGCGAGGAGGACAACGCCCTTTGGGACCGAGGAGCCGACGAGGTCCTGGGCAGCGGATAGGATGATCACGTAGAGGACGTTGTTGATGAGGCCTGTTCAGGTTCACGTCAGTATTCGGCCTGGTGTCCATTTCCTCTCTTGGGGATAACCGGTGCACAGGGAGGGGCGTACCGAGCAGCCAAAAGGCCACGACAACCCGAGTATCGACATGTCGCAAAAGCGCGGACAGACGGGCGCGATACAGCGCCCACGACGACGAAGGCGACCCAGGCATGGGGAGGTAACCGGAAGACGAAGGGGAGATGCCGGTCATGATCCACTACAGCACGATTCTCAATTCCAAGAGGAAGAAGGCCATCGAGAAAAGAAGCAGTTCAGACAAATGGGCGCCTTATCTTGGTCACGAGGCGGACAAGGGGGGGTGAGGTAGGTTTGTTTAGAGGCTTACGGAGTACCTAGGTTTGGGACGTCGATCTCCTTGGTTTCGGCATGTCGGAGGTCGGTCACAAGATTACCGTGTCTCAGCAGGAGCGATAAGCTGGTGGTGTGGTATTTAGGCCAATAGGGTGTGAAGGATAAGCCAGCGCCCGATCCACAGAATGTTCTTCTAGGACCGGGCCTAGTCTGGACCACGCGACACGGACTGCACCGTGACGTCGCCGCGTAAAGTGGCCCGCCGTTCAACTCGTGAAAGCAGCTCCCGAGTCAGTGTCGGTTAGCTAGCATCGGATTGTGTATGGCAGACACCGCAAACACGGAATATTCGCATGGGAGGCAACGCCATACTTTCTTTTCGATCTGCATTAGCCTACCGTTATCGGGTATCTTCCTACCACGTGCATCCTCACGAGTGTATCAGCCAACAACATCCTTTACACACCTGCCTCTGTTTCACGCCACGATGCCTCTAGCCTAACCAATGTCAACGCCAACTCCCCATTCCTTGCTTTTGCGCCGCCGTCGAGCCAGATTCTACACCACCCTTGAAACTCACTCCAGTCACAAAGCTGGACCCTCCCACGCGTCTCTGCTCAGCTTCATCAAGTAGGACTGCTTGTGGGGGAACGCAACTTCTCGCTCCTTGGCGAAACCGGCTCTTTGCAAATGCTCGTGGAATCTGTGGCTCGTCAGTTAGCTTGTCGCTGGCTTATAAAACGATCCAGGGGAGAAACTATTCACCTCGCGTTGTCTATCCGCGGCTCCAGGCAGACATGCATCGTACGGTAATCGTCCGTCAGACACCAGTGCACCAGACTGGACAGCCAAGCCGGCACCCGGCCCCGGGCCCACTCTTCCCCGACGAAGACGTGAATACCGCGGTCGTAGTCCCCGGCGTCGCTGCCCAGCTTCTGGCCGAGAATGTCCTCCTTGACCCAGTAGATCTCGAAATACCCAAACGGCACCCCATCCCACATACCAATGACGGGGAATGAGTGCTTCGAGCCGAGGGCGTTACTCAGAAATTCGGGCGCGTAGTCCCCCCAGAACTTTTGGACGCGCGGATTTGACATCCAGGACTGTAGCAGGGCCGTGTCGGAGAGTGTCGTGAGATGGCTGTTCTCGGCGGGGTTCGGCCCCACGGGACCGAGGTAGGGAACGGCTTCCGGCGCAAGAGACGCAATCCGGAACGACAGGTACTGCCCCGCACTCGGCACGAAGCGGGAGTAAAAGACTTCGCCCATGCGGCCTGGCCTTCGACGTACGGGATGCCGGATGCCGCTCGTGACAGTATACATCAATGGCGGTGGCGGGTAGTACGTCGGGAGATGGGAGCTCGAGTAGAACGGCCCGATGGGGAAGTTTGGCGTTGTGACCATGGACACTGGCGGTGGCCCTCCCGGTACATCGGAATCGAAACGAGCCCCCGTGGACGGGTGGGGGGAGTGGATAGGTGTGTGATGCCATGAATGGATTGATCCGGTGCTAGCTGGCGAAGTCGGGCGGCTGCCGGCTGAAGACTCGATATAGGATGATGCGGCGCTTGTGCGCTGCAGGGTGAACAGGAACAGCCGTCCCGGGATCTGCCAGAATGTGCGACGCGAGACAAACATCTGTGACCGTTCCTCGCCGTTGTCCTCGAGGTTTGCTCCCACCGCAGAATCCAGGCATGAAAGCAGACCCATGCGCTCCAGCTTCGGTATCAGATTCCTGCCGCGCAGGACACCATTCCGCTTGATGTTGATGCGCCATTCGCCCTTGGGTCGCGCTTCCTCGGGGGTGAGTCGGGATGCATCGGTCGTGAGATAGGGCGACGGCTGGGGCTCGTGGAAGTACCAGTAGAGCGTGACCCAGAGCATCATGGCGATCTGACGGGTCGGGCTGGCAGCGGGTTTGAACTCGGTACTGGAGGGCTGCGATATCGACGAGATGAAGAGGTTGTCGTTCTGTAGGGTGGGTTGCCTGAAGCCGTGTACATGACGCTGGCGGGCGTTTGCACGGTCATCCTCGCTCTGATCGCCATCAATATTGTTGAAGTCGGGCTCATCATCCCCTGTGTTCAACACAACCGTCCAGCCGATGGGGAAAGAGTTCTTGTGCGTGTTCAGGTCGTGCGACTTGAAAAAGAGACCTGCGAATACAGGTGTAACAGTGAACTTCTGCCCGTCCGGCAGATGGACAATTTGCGGAGGCATCGCTGTGGATCTGCCGCAGCGGCCTCTAGCCCAAGCTCGATCTGCTTGTGGAGGGGAGGGGGGGAGAAGATGGAGGGTACCTATGACACAGCAAAGAGCTATGGCAAAGAGACAAGGCGAATGGGTGCCAACGTCCACTGAGGGGGCCTTGGCTCGCGATTGCTCGGGGATAGGCCTGGATGATGAAGATAGCGGGGTAGATCAGCTCCTTTCAAGGTGATATCGAGCAGTCAGTCTTATGTACCCGGTCGTCGGACGGCGTTGTGATGCGCGCAGGGTTGATGCAGAGGTCTCGTCAGATTTGGGGGACAGCTTCTAGTGCCTCTTCTGGAAAAAACAAGCAGCCATTCAGTGACGAGCCATATGCGAGGTAACGAGATTCTGACAAACGGGACCCTGTTGGTTGGGTGGTGGCATTGATGATGCGTCAATCAAGTGGGGTGAAGCTCTCCCGTTTGGCGTCGGCAGCGGGGTGGTGTGATGATTGGCGCGAGCAGGGGTCAAAGCTTCCCCCCTCCTTCCTTGCGGTTGAAAGCGGGGGTCATCGCTGAAGCCGACTCGGCTTATGCCGACGCATTCTCACCGGCGCACGCCGAGCGGGCTCGCTCTCTGTGGATAGCCAGTCCAGCCGACCTGAGTGGTCTGTTAATGACGGACCGAGTTCGCACCTTAAGACATTCAAAGACGGAGACATCATGTTAAAATCGATCGCTCTTTCGCTATGTATACTCCGGGGTATGCTCGTTCTACGATGCCCAAAATGCAGGTACTATGTATGATATACAGATTATCGCATTAGGCAATGGATGCGGTAAAGCGCTACGATGCCTTCTCGTTGTTGTTGTTGTTGCTTCCCTCCTCTGATTTCGACGACGTCTTCTTGTCGTCCTTGCGCTTGTGTTCCACGCGTTCTTCTTTGTCAGCTTCGTCATCTTCGTCTCTGCGTCTCGAACCCTTTTTCTCCTTGTCGAGTACTTCCTGAACCTCCTCGCCGCCGAGGTCCTTGGTCTCGTTCCAGTCAACATCGTACTCGGTCGCTACAAATCTGATCTCGCGGCGCAGCGAGTTGGCCTCGTGCACGAGAGCGTCCCACCCCGCCTGGTCGAATCCTCGCTCTTGGTAAAGCGCCGACTGCCGTTTGGAGACGGTAATGTTCAGCGCCGCCTTGTAGCTGAGGTCCTTGCTGATGTACAGGAACCAAAGGTAACCGCCCATGATGGTCGTCAGTCCGGCGAGGTATGTCACCGGCTCGACGAGGTCCCAGCCAAAGTCGGTGTGGAAAGTGACATAGTACACCACCCCCCACCAGCCGGACAGCAGGGCGAAGCCGCCCTGTGCGAGACGATGCGCTCCGCGGTGTGCGAGGTAGTCGCATTCTGATTTGATCTTGGCCAATTCCTCCACGCGGCGAGACATCTTGCGTAGTCGGATGCGCATGTAGTATGTTCGGTCGTTGAAACTCGGCACCGCTACGCGCAGCTCCTGATCGTACCCTTCGATCCCGATCGAGAACTCCCGGCCACGAGCGGCGTCCCTGATGAAGTCGCCAACCTCGGTGCTGCTGCTCCATCGCACCCAATTCGTGTCGTCGCGGTCCCTCTTCGGGCCCTCGTGCCCGAGACCAGAATACGAAGCTACGTTGCCCTCCTGCTTCTGCGATGAGCGTTTGTTCGGCTTGGCCTCTTGGTGATCACCCTCTGCTCGGAAGTATATCTTTGGGATTCGTTCTCGGCGGCCATCGTCGATGGGGGGGATTTCGGCCTGGAGCAGCCGTTCAAGGTAGGACAGAGGCTGCTGAGGGTGGACAAGCAGAGCGAGGGGGGCAATTTCGTCCCTTTCTTCTTTATCGTTCTTGGAAAACTGAGTAATTCGCGATTGCTCTGCGTGGAAAGGTAGCGGTAGAATCAGCTTCAATAACCTTGTAGGTGTCGTAAGTAGGCGTCCTGCCGAAAAGTAAGTACTAGGGTCACTTAGATGCGCTTGGGGCTTCGCCAGCGCAGAAGAGAATCATACCTCGTGTCTTGTCACCGTTGGTAGGATCTTTGGACGATTCTCGCTGCTCCACCTCGTCACCGGCCCGGTGCCATGGCCTCTCCTCTTGTTTCCTCAAGGCGATAAGCTCATCCCGCTCGAACTTCTCCTTGTCCTCCTCTATTTGCAAATCACGTTGGCTCGCTTTCTTGGCCTTGGCATCTTCGATGTCATCCCGCAGGTTTGCAGAGAGACGGAACGCGCGTCCTGTTCCCGGGGCCTGGGTGCCGATGCCGAGTCCGGCTGGGCGGAAAGCTTGACGCAGAGGACCATGCTTAGGGCTGAAGCTGGCAGGCAGTTGCAGGCACACGCGACGGAACGCGTAGCTCATTTCGAGGTTAGGTTGCTGCAACTAAGCCGTGGTTTTTGGTAGTATCAAAGTTTAGTCAAACAGAGACGAACATTTCCATTGTTTAGAAAACACTTATTAAGAACACCAACAAGACTGCACGGAAGGAAAGTAGGTATTGGCATCATGCCTGCCGAGAGCTTCCCTGCCACGGGAACTCGTCCTTATGACGTCAATGGTCGCTACACTACAGTCACGTGCTGTGGATGAGCTCTGAACCTCCCCCCAGCTCCAGACTCGGCAGGTTTTGGTGCATCTCAGCTCGATGCTCCATGACATACCCACCCCATTATCGCTGCCAAGCTTGGTTCACGCATCATCACATCCAGTCTCCGCGGGAGCTAGCATTGTGTTCGTCCATATTTGGCGAGGCTGATGGCCCCTGCGATACTGGTTTTCGAACCTGAACGACAACCACAACCAGCTGAATGCCAAGTGTTGCTGTGTCTGAGCAGTCACCTTTCCTCAGCTTCTAATCTCGTCTGCTGACATCATCCATTGGTCATAGAGCGCAAGCATCACTCAATGCTCCCCTAGGAGTTACAGTACTCTGGCGACACGTTTTTTCAGTATCTTTTTTTTTCTTTCTTTATTCTGTCTTCTAGCACATGCGCCTCGTCTAGCCGCCTTCGTTACAGCAGTCAAGCGTGTTCACGACGCCTATCTTTAGCTAACATATCGCCACTTCACATTCTCCCATCCTTCCCGCTTTCGAACACGAACCCCGAATCCCGCACCGTTGTCCACAGGCTTCACAGCAGAACTGGTCACTGGGCAGGCCGCTGCCTCTGGGACTCTGTCTGTCTGCTCCATGTTTTCGTTGAGGGTCAAAACTTCGAATCCTGCCAGCAACGACGCCACAAATCCTAAGTTTTCCGCAAACGCAAAGTTGCGCCCCGGGCACAGGTGCCTCCCACCGCCGAACGGAATAAACGATGCCCTCTTGATCTTTTCTGACTCTGCGTCCACCTTGCTGGTGTTCACCATAAATCTGTCCGGCATAAATCCCGCGCTGTCTGAGCCCCATGACTTCTCCAGGCGGTGAATGACCTGCGATGACATCTGTAGGTTACAGCCCTTTTTCAACAGATATGATCGGCCATCGCCATCTTTGATGGTCGTGTCTTCCATGACCCTTCGGTTGCCCATGCCCTGGTTAGACATCCGGATTGATTCGCGATAGCAGCTGACCAGCAACGGGCACCGTTCGTCAAGGGTCCCTATGTCAATGGTGACATCGCCACTGCCGCTGTGCTGGACCACTGGCAGCACCTCATCTCTCAAGCGAGCCACCAGTTCAGGTTCATTGAATATGTATGCCATGAACCAGAACAGTGTTGGGATCGTGTTGGCCGTCGCGACGTGGGTCAAAGCAACCTCGAAAATACCAACGTCTTCCCCTGAGAAGCCATGTTCCCGTAGGATCGCGGCGCGGTTCTTGACGATTTGTGATGCGTCCTCATGGGAATCCCTGTTGTTGCCGTAATAATCCGCCAAAGTTGCCTGAAGGCGGTTCCTTGCGTTGTAGCATCTTTTCGCTGTGATGGACGGCACGACTCCGAGCATCAGCATCGGCAGGTCTGCGTCGAAGGCCCTATGCATGCATTAGACTACAATCAACAAGGACAAGGGTGCAGTAAAAAGCGCTTACCATATATCGTCCATCAAGCTCGCGTCCTTTCTCAGCGGGTTGTGGGGTCCGTAGAGAGCTTCCGTTGTAGCCATCGTCATCAGGTCTCGCATCCAGATGAATAAATTCGTTGCCTCGTACGCTTCAGAACCCTTGCAGACATCATCCAGCGCATCGGAAATGTACGCGAGCGCGTTGGCATTCATCCGGTGCAGGTTGTCCGCGGCCATGGATTTGTGGATGCCCTCGAACAAGTCGGGCACCAGGGTGCTTTCCTGGATTTTCTTAAGCACCGCGTTGCTAAAGCCGAGCTCTCTCTGGGCGAACTCTACGGCAAATGGTTCAAAGGACAAGTTCCGGTTTCGGAAGACAGATTGGATCAGCGTCGGGTCCCAAATCCCGTAGAGCTTGCCATTTAAGATCGGCAGAGTGGCGATTGCCATCTTGCGTTTTCTGCGCCGATGTCAACGCCCCTACGGGATTACTATCGTATTCGAAGGGCCAGACTTACTCCAATGTCTTGAAATAGCCGGACTGGTGCCAGATCATCCCTAGGAGATGTCCGATAACCGGAATTCTGGGCTTCATCGGCGGTGGCTCCCGTTCGTCTATTTCGGGCGACGAGAATCTGTGTAGTAACAGTGCGAAAGCCAGCAGTATCGCAACGGTGACGTACGGCGACGCTGATTTCTGCATGTCCCCGAGGAGGAAAGACAAGATGCCCCCGCTTTGGGCGGTGCCGTTGCCCGCCATATTCCCATTTCCTTCGCCCATTGTGAGTGAGCAAGTCTGCCTTTAGGCGCCAAGGGATCACCGGAAAGTAGTCGAGGCACCTGACGTTGGGTTTGAAGATAAGAATGACTGGAGATCTCGTCGATGTTAGATGTCAAAGGGCGGTGCTCTTCATATACCTAGATATGTTATGACTGCCTGGCAACGGATTGTTGGGAAAGCGCCCGTCAGAATTTAGCGCTGACATTCCTGTGCCCAGTACCCGAAAGAATGGGAAATGAGGGGTCTAACTGGCCATCACTTCCAACCTAGGCTAGATGCTTCTTCCCTCGCGAAGTGTTGGTACATTGTAAACTTTACCACTATGCTCTGCACGCTGTGAAGTTGGCGTGCATTGTCTGTGCATGAGTGTACCTGCGCAGACTATGTTGTGACCGGCCGGGCGCTACACCGCGGATTGGAACTTTGTAAAAGCCTGCCGCGCGTGTAATGATTGTTAGTATCCTTACCAACCTAACTTTGATGCCGGCTGTCTTGTCGTCGCTCGGCGGTTAGGCGCAGCTTAGCATTCGGCCATCGCAGATGCCGATGAACATTCAGCAACGACACTCCGACTGTGCTGTATCGTTCGTTGCAACTAGGTCTCCACTGAAGAGGCATCCCGGTTTTTTATTTGTTTTGTTTTTAGTTGCTCTTGTGCCGGCCAACACCGAAAGAGTTTTCTTCTAAAGACTGGATGTCTCGATGACAGGACACAATCCTAGACATCTGCTGTGTCTTGCTTTTTCGTGGCTGATGCGGGCCAAGACAGAGCAGAATCTCATGGTCTCCCGATGGCAGCCAATGGTCATTGGAGAGCTCGTATGAATTCCGAGAGAGCCAATCATTGAAGTGCAAGTTTAGCGGGAAATGGGAATCTACGAGCCAACAGCATCCGCCAGACTTGTAAGCAAGGCACCAGGGCCATTCTGATGTCAACACTCTGTAAAGAGCTCGCGCAACAAATGGTTTACCCATGTTAAAGCAGCATGACATCACCATAAACAGGAAGGAATGCAGTCAAGATCCAACTCATACAAAAGTTGGAGAATTGAGGTTCTCGAGATGAGATATGGACATCTTACGACACTAAGTAACATTGTTTTACCACTATCATTGAAACCTCCCGAGACTGATTAGGGTGAAAGTCGGTCTTATGAAGTGGCTGATGAAATTGAACAAAAAGCTTCAAGGCTATCGTATAAGTCGCGTTCTCAGCAGATGGCCAATATTCCTTACTGTTATCGCGGTAAAGAATCAGTAGATCTGGCCCTTTGACTTTCGATCAGCCAACTCATTGTTCCACGAGAAATTACGGAAGGAGATAACAATTAGTAACTTTAAAGCCTTTCGAGGCCAGATCATCCAGATTCTAGGTCGTCCAGGCTTCAATATAGCGGGTGATGCTCTTAAGTGTCTAGAGACAGCCTTTGCTGACCAAGTGTTGCTTGCTGTAAGTGGCCGCGGCGTAGTCCTTGAGCGCTCTCCAATTATCTATAGAGGTACTACGTTGTTGCGGATGAATCTGTCTTCAGTGGGAACGGACAGTTCCGTTGCGGGATAGTGGTTTATCAGCAATTGGGAGGACGCCTCTTATACATGGGGAAGCCGACGGACTCAATGGATAGGAGAGTTAACAATATGAGGAGGTATCTCAATCTGTTGGCAGTGATGTGAGTTTTTGGACAGAATCACGATCAACTTTTGAGAATCGATGAGAAATCAGATAAACGGAGAATAATGGTACCTAAATTATACTCCAGTATTCTTTCTTCTGTGTCGTGAAATCTACCTTCAAACCTTTATATCACTTAACATGCCTCCACATGTATGATATTCATTCCCTAATTCAAAAAGGCCAACTAAATCTATACAAAACCCGGGTGCTGAGAGGATAAACATCCTGTTGAAGATGACATCGCACTCGGAGCTGTAGTTGCGGCTGTGAGTAAGGGTGTTGATGTTGTTCTGGATAAGCCTCTGCATAAGGGTATGGAAAGAGCAGTGGGTTCGAAGGGGCGATAATCTTTCTATTTGGTCTCGAAAAGCCTCCATTGGACTATTATGACGGCTTCTTTTACCTCTATTTCCCTTTTGCTGTTCTTGCCTTCCAAGGCTTCTGTCAATGTTAATGTACTCAGTTTACTGTCTGCCGCATTTGGAATGCAGATTTCGACTACCTAAGTTTTATATCCAGAACGAAGCGCATTTGATTGCGAGAACCAATATAAGGGACATTCGACTATGTGGGAGTACTTCGGCTGATACTGATGGCCGGGATCATGACTTTGAGACTCTGCCGGAAGGGGCAATGGCAGGAGTTGAGTATCATTGACGAGAAGTCGCCTACGGCTAGGCAAGACTGCGTCCATCAGCGTGCTCGTGGAGCATATATCGCATCGATCTGCCAACCGGAAGTGTATTTTTATCTATCCGTGGCAGCATAACATCAAGAATCTACATCTGCTGACATTGAGGCACTGAATCATCGACTGCGATGGCAGATGAACTAGCTGGATCTCGGGTTGACTTTTCTATCTACCGTTATCCCTGGCCCCTGCGAAGCTCTTCTTCTTTTTGGACGGATCATTCGCCAACAACAAGGACATGACGTCGCAACTGGGATTCGTCATCATCTTGGCCAACGAGGAAGCAGATGATGATGGTAACTTCACGATCCAGGGCAACGTCGTTCACTACAGATCCACAAAGTTCGAGAGAGTGACGTGCATCGTGCTCGCGTCGGAAATCTATGGGATGGTCGTCGCAGGATGCGATAAGTCATACGGCATCGCCTCCACACTGGCGATACTGCACCTGGCAATTGGTGGCGTGGGTGGTATGTTCTGGTCGATCCATGGTCCCACAAGCAAAAGCGGTCACAACATTAACGGTTACCATGAATCGCAACCAGTATGGCTTCCAGCCCATAGGAGATACATCGATCTCCTTCCTATATCAGAGGGCGTGCTTCTGCATCCTGATCTCTTATTCTTTCCTTACCAATGAAACTCCGTTCAGTTCTATCTGCCCCCACCACAATCAATTTCAAACCAGCTACTCGCGCAATTCACTTCTATACTTTCACTTGCACCGTCTTTTCAAGTTGTATTACCTTCTTGACATTGAAACACGAAGAGCTGAAGCGAGCCTTCTCTTAAGATGTCCCAAGGAGGTCAAGCAGCTCGCTCGAAAATTAATTGATACCGCCGCCACCGCCGCCATCGTCGCCGCTATCTCTGCCTATTACAAACACCATGGAATCCTCTGGCTTGTTCTACTCCCCTACCGCCGCGATGCAGTGCGATCAGCTATCCATTATCACAAATGGCTCCAGATTGATCAATGGCGTTCGAGTTCCGGCGCCTCGCAGCAATTGTCAGCAGAATCAACAACATGATGCTCAACAATCTGGCCTTGCTAATTATACGAGCCTCTTTCACTCTCCCACGACTGAACTGCTGCGACGCAGGGTAGCCACGGAACACGGACTTGTGAACGGCTATCGCGTTCCCAAGAAAATTACGCGTCTCAGAACTATGTCTCTCCCTTTCAAAGAGGAAAGCAATCTGTTTTACTCGCCCACTGCAGCCTTGATCTGTGAGGGAGCTTCGCTGAAAGCCTCAGCCAGACGTATCGACAATCTCCAAGTTCCACCTCGCCTCAGTGGCAATCAACACCGGTCTGCCGAAGGTATCACCGGCAATCATGGTGTGGAAATGAGAGTCCGGAACACCGGAGCCGAAGCCTCTTGCATCTTTCAGAAGCACGCGTTCGACGCCAGAAGCAGAGCTATCGACGACCGCACACATCATAGTTATCAGACTGCACGAGCAGCTCACGTTCTCCACTTAGACCCAAACAGCGTCGAAGAAGATGAATACAGAGCAGAGGCTAAACAAGCACAGCTCTGCACGTATATCGACCTCGCGGTCAGCCACCTCCACAACCCCTTCACCAACGAAGACAGACAAGTCCTTCGACAGATTCTCGTCTTTTTGGACCAACACAGACATGACCTCGTTGCGCAGCGCATTAGTGTTGACTCAAATGCGCCACAGGTCAATGTTCCAGCATCTTGGTTAGAGGTGGCAGACCTTGCCTTTGAGGGGATGCGCACGGTCGACTACCCGTACCTCCTTCGCATCATGCAGGCCATTGACATACTTTCTTGCGGCATCTGGTATGCCGAAGCAATTCCTAGGACGAGGAGGATATGAATAAACAGCACACTCCTCTTGAGTCTATTCAGTCAGAGGGTGGACTGGAATGAACAGTAGAGTTTTGCGGGGAGACAAAGCACAAGTCAGAATGCTCAATAGGGAGAGACAAACATATTATGAGAAGTGGGACAAATCCAAGCAATGAGAACGAGGATAATATGCGTCGTTATGACGTTGGGAATATTTGCTGGTATGGAGGCTTCAAGTGTTTTGGATTACGGCGATTGAACATTAGACACAACCCCTTAGATAAATTGAGACTATTCCGCAAATAACACAAACTGTTTGTGCACAGCTTTACCATACTGAGGATGATTGCGATGTGATTACCATGCATATGAACTGTGGGAGTGAATGAGGTGAAGTTGAAATTAGTGAGACATTCATTCCATGGTCCTCTTTCCGAAATGGTAAGCGCGTTTCGCTCCAACGTTCGTTCTTTTGGGGCAGACATTGCATTGTGGAGAGAAAACGTCTCTCTTCGCACAGGGTCCGAGCGCCTGACCCCTGAAGACCCCGCACTAACCCTGTTCGGGAAAAGATCGCAGGGCAAACCAAATTGACGCTGTTGTTGTGAGAGGGGAGCTTCACAACCCCGCCAGGGTCGTGCTTGCTTGTCTGGCTTCACCCAATTCACCACAACATCTCTGTTCATGAGGATTAGGACATTTTGTGTTGTATCACAGCTCTAAGAAGGCCGTCTTGTCTCTAACTAAGAATTTCCAACAGTAAGTACGCTCAGTCCCTCCCTCCCCCTATTGATGCCTCTTATCTCCTTGTCTAATTTGCCCCGCATTGGATTCTACTGACCGCCTCCTCCAACAGGCCGCAAACTCGATCGCAAGATGGCGGACAAGAAGGTCTACCGCGCCAGCACCACGGCACCCGTCAACATCGCTGTTGTAAAGTACGGTGTCTTCAATGCCATACCGACACTAAGGCAGTATCGCTGACGATCACAGGTACTGGGGCAAGCGCGACCCGAAGCTCAACCTCCCCACCAACAGCTCTCTCTCCGTCACCCTCTCCCAGGCCGACTTGCGAACCCTGACGACTGCCTCCTGCTCGGCTTCCTACTCCGAGGGCGACAGCCTCGTTCTCAATGGCGAAGTCTCTGATATCTCGGGTGCCCGTACACAAGCATGCTTCCGCGAGTTGCGCGCCCGCCGTGCCGCCCTCGAGGAGAAAGACTCTTCTCTGCCGAAGCTGTCCGCGCTGCCCCTGAAGATCGTCACCGAGAACAACTTTCCCACTGCCGCGGGCCTCGCCTCCTCGGCGGCTGGCTTCGCCGCCCTCGTGCGTGCCATCGCCGACCTTTACGAGCTCCCCGAGTCGCCGTCTGAGTTGTCCCTCATCGCGAGACAAGGCTCAGGCTCGGCATGCCGCAGCTTGTTCGGCGGATACGTTGCGTGGAGGATGGGCGACAAGGCCGACGGCACTGACTCCAAGGCCGATCTCGTCGCCGAGGCGTCGCACTGGCCCAACATGCGCGCTCTGATCCTGGTCGCCAGCGCGGCCAAGAAAGGCGTCTCGTCAACGTCTGGCATGCAACAGACGGTTGCGACGTCGGGCCTGTTCAAGCAGCGCGTTGCCGAGGTGGTGCCGAAGCACATGGCCGAGATGGAGGAGGCCATCGCCAAGCGCGACTTTGAGAAGTTTGCCGAGGTCACGATGAAGGATTCCAACTCGTTCCACTCTTCGTGCTCCGACACGTACCCTCCCATTTTCTACATGAACGATGTCTCGCGGGCCGCCATCCGCGCCGTAGAGCAGATCAACGCCGCTGCCGGCAAGACTGTCGCTGCCTACACGTTCGATGCTGGCCCGAACGCCGTCATCTACTACCTCGAGGAAGACACTGCCGCCGTTGTCGGTGCCTTTTCTCCTATTCTCGCTTCTGTGGGCGGCTGGAAGCAGGGCGTCGAGAGCCTCAAGTCTTCCGTCGCGCTCGACGAGACTGTGGCCGGAATCCTCAAGAGCGGAGTCAGCCGTGTCATCCAGACCGGTGTTGGCGAGGGCCCGATCAAGTCGGACATCTACCTTGTTGGCGAGGATGGTCAGACGGTCAAGCGATAAGCTACCTAATGTCCCCTGTAGAGTGTTCTTTCGAACTAAAGAGATGATTAGAGTTGCTCAAAAGTCCCAGCTGCGCAGATAGAACCTTCTAATTTGGATACCATAAACCTTTTCTTTGGAGCACTAAGAGTCAAGCTGACGTTACTGGGTCTTGACTGTTATCATTTCACGTGAGTGGGTTGGTGATACTTACTGTCCAAATCCTTGTCTCTAATAGCACACTCTTTCAATACCGGCAACATGCTGCAAAGGAAGCATTGGGTGCAAGTTACAAGAATGTCAAAGGATGCAATGGGGTAACATAGAACCAAGGATTATAGATCAAATTGATCAAAGTTAATAGTATTAATATCGACAGGACTGTTCGCTGATATGGTCTAGTGCTGCACTTCACTTTACTTTCAGACGGGCCCACTTTTCTGTCTTGAATGCCTACTGACCATTTCTCACCATCCTGCCACATCTCTGTCGTCCTTCCCCATCCTTCTTCCAGAATCCTCAGTAGACAACAGGAACCAAAATGGAAAGAACGAATGATGAGGACCTTCTTATTCAAGAAAGAGATGGAACTGGAAGAGTCACGCGCCAGTGGCTGCACAGACCTGAAGCTCAAAAAATAACCCAGGTTCATGCACCTCATCAACACCCTCTCCCTCACATCACCAACACTCCAAGCACCGCCGCGGGCTTCCTCACAGACATGCGTCAAATTATCTACGACGCGTTCCTGCCAATCGGTTACCCGGAATCGGTGACCACAGATTACCTGGGCTACCAAACATTCGACTCTCTCCAGGCCTTCTTCTCAACCATCACCGGCCTCCTCTCCAATCGTGCCATCCTGCAAGGCCTGGGTGTCGGCGACCCGAACTCGTCCGCCACGTACGCCCTCCTTCTGACCATACTCAAGGATGGAATCTCCCGCGTCGCCACCATCGTCTTCGCCTACCGCTTCGGTCTGGTCATCGAGCCAGAGTGCAAGAGATACCGCTTTCTCGCTGATATCTTCAACGACAGCGCCTTCTTCCTCAACCTCTTCAGCCCCTACTTTGACCCCTGGACCAAGGTCGGCGCCCTCGTCCTCGCCGAGGCCCTGGGCGCCATGTGCGGCGTCGCCGCCGGCGCGAGCAAAGCCGCCCTCTCGAAGCACTTTGCCCGCCGCAACAACCTCAGCGAGCTCAACGCGAAGGAGGCGTCCCAAGAAACGGCGGTCGGCCTCGTCGGCCTGCTCGTCGGGTCTATCGTGGTGCGCTTCGTCGAGGATCGCGAGGCCGTCTTCGCCCTCATGACGTTTCTCGTCTTCGTCCACCTCGGCATGAACTACCTCGGCGTCCGCTGCGTCCAGCTCGCCACCCTCAACCAGCAGCGCGCCACCATCCTGTTCGAGCACTACGCGCAGACGAAGCGGGTTCTGACGCCCGCGCAGGTCGCCAGTCGCGAGAACATACTCTTTTGGTCGCCCGTCATCAAGAACCACCGTGGAGAGGTTGTCGCGAACATCAGATTCGCCAAGAGCTATGCCGATGCCATGACCGCCGACGTCAAGAGCGCCGGTATCCGCTACGTCACACTCAGGTGCGAGGGCCAGTCAGAGAAGGAGAGAAAGGCCGTGGCGGCGGGCTTCGTGCTCTGCCTCTGCGAGCATCGTGAGGTCACCACCGTCAAGATCTTGCTGCTCGGCGACCGCTCACACGAGAAGACGAACGACCTTAATACCCTCGAGGCGTGGTTCTATGCTACCCTGATCGCGCGTGATCGTCAGGTGGGCACGAACAAGAGCACGCGCAAGCTGCTCGGCGCCCTGCCCGTAGACGAGATTGAGATTGACGACGATGATGAGAAGCTAGACTTTGCGGCGCTTCAGGAGGCCGGCTGGGACGTTAGTGAGGCTAACTTGGACGCCTTTGCTCCGCGGATCAGCATAGGATACACGGACAAGAAGGAGCAGTAGCCGGAATGACGAAGAACTCTACGGAAAGGAAACGGCGTTTGGGACGGAAGACACTCATGATGATGTACACTTTTCTAATGATACCAATGGTACCTCTGCACTCGGGGCCTCGCTCTTACCACTACATGCCCTTCGTAACTTAAAGGCGCGTCTTTCACCAGTGAATATCGACTTTCTGTTTGCTGAAATCTCAAAGCCATACTTTGCCGTATGACGACCGGCAGGGATAGGCAGGGGAGAACATGTGGAAAACCAGATCTTACACTGGTTCACAGGCCAAAAGTTGACCGCTACAGGATGGGTTCCTGCGATGATTTATTTTCTGCGTCGGGTCGAGCGAAGAATAAGAGCACGGCAGGGCACCAAATACACTAGAGCATGTCGTCGAATACCCTGCAACGACGAACGAGCCACCTGAAGCTAGGGAGTCCCAACGACAAGGGCGTCGTGAGACCCTACCCGGGACCCTCTCCCGTCCCCAGAGAGTGACGTGGTGCACTGCCGTGGACCTCTCACGACTGGGCATCAACCGCCGAACAAGACACCGCACTTTACTGGCGCCTCTGACAGCAAGGTATCTTCACCTCATAGTATTTCCTCATCCGTCCGCGCGTCTCACCAACAGTCACTGCGATCTCCTCGTCTTGTCGGTTCGCGAAGAGGCCTTCCGGGTTATAGGCCTCTGCTTGTCTTTAAGGCGAGCGTGTAGATCGGGCGGGATCGAGACCGCTCTACCGGCCAGAGCCCCCCCCACCTCGCGCGCGGAGGAGGAGCTCATATCTTCCTTGGAGGTGTGGCCATAAACTTGCTGCAGCCGCGCGAATCGTAGTAGTTTACGCCTCCGTCGGCTGCTCCACACAACCAGACCGCGCGGTGCCGTTATCGGAGCAGGCGACTGCACCCGCACATCGTCCACGTTCCCTTCTCACCTAACCCCCGGTCTAACCCCCCCTCCCCGGTCCCCGTCTACACCAGAACCAGAACCGGGATCAGTCCCAACACCCGGCCCGGTCGGTTTCTGTGGATGGTCAACGTGTCCGTCTGTCGTGGACGGGGACGAAGAGCTGAAAGCTGGGCAGCGTGTGAAGTGAAGGCTGCGTCTGGCAATGTCGACACGTGTATGTCACAACTCGATTTGAATCCCAAATCTCTTTCTTGGAGAAAGGTTCTTTTTTTCGTTTTTTTTTCTCGAAGGGACAAAAAGCATGGTAAAGTTCGGATCCGAGGAACCTCCCCACCCCGCAAAAGCGAACCCCCATTTTAGGGCAACTCGAGTCGAGGGCGGGAACTGGGAACTATGTGCCCGACGGCTCGCTGTCATACCCGGTCTGGCACACTACCTAAGCGGCCATGCCCAACCGGGGCAAGACCATCCCATCCGAGGGGTGGCTGCTACTCTCGCACGCGCAAGCGCATCTGATGCAATGCAATGCAAGACCGGGCCCCGTTTCTTGCGCCCCCGGCGTCCTCGTCCGTGCCGTGGGGGTTTGTTTCCTACAGGGTAACGGTACGTAGCAGGGCCGGAAGCAAACTCAGGCCCGCCGGTTGACGGCACGCCGTTCAGTTCCCGGGTCACACTGTCACCGTCACTGTCACTGCTTTGCTGTGCCGTGGCTACCCTGGACGGCAGCGCAATTCTCCAGATCCGGCCACTCGCCTGCTCTACTCGTGTTACTTCGGTAGATATTCGCGTTCTGTGTTCTGCAATGTGCTGCCTTGATGTAAACTAGGCATAGGCCGTGGAGGGGGAAAGCCTGCATTGTGCTGCAGAAGACCAGGAGGGAAGGTCATTGACGAGGACACCCTCTTGCCAGGGGGCCGGCGCGAGTGCCAATGGCCGGGCTGGCTCGTCAGGCCGCCCGCAGAATCGTTCGATGCAGACGCACGTCTCGGTCGAGGTTATCCTGTGCCTTTGGCGTCTCGGCTTTTTGTTTGTCGTTGGTGTGGACGGGACCGGGGACTAATCTGTTACGCGGAAGGGTCCAGAGAGGTCTAGAAAACAACAGAAAATGCTTGATGGGTTGGCTCATTGTATTGCGAATGCGCCCTCACTGCCATCCCTCCGCTTTCGCATGAACCATTCTCGAAGCCGCCATTGATTGATATTCCTTCGGATGGTGGTAACCTTCCGGGGCGGCAGGGTCTCTTCCCCCCTCCTCTCCTCTCTCCTCCCTCCACGTGTAAAATTGCCGAACGCTGACCAGCGACCGGCGGCGCCTCGTCGGGTTACGGGTGCCCTGGGAAAGGCTAAGTTGGCCTAAAATTTCGACAGTCCGGGGAACCAAGGGTGGAAGGTCACAAGTGAGCTGCTGCGCGGGGTTTCGCACGCGCAAAAGGTCGGACGAAATGTCTTGGCCCAGAGCTTGTTGTCCCAAAGTTGCATCCGAATCCTAGCCCACCATCCGACCAGAGACCGGGTTGAAGATGCTTGGACGCTACTATTGCGACAAACTCTGTTGGAACAAGCGGAGTAGCTGGTAAGTCGAATTGGGCTAGAAGCGGCTTAGGTATGCGCAGTTATTAAAGACCTAATAAAGCAAAGTGGTGTGGTGTGTTTTGACACCCGCCCTCAACAACAACAACCCGGAGGTCTCCGGGTTTACCACATTGCATACCCTTCTTTCCGGCGAGTTGTTCTTGAGGGCGCATGCTTGATTCAAAAATCGTTGTGCTGCAGGTTGGTGTGGGTGGTCCTCCTGCGTCTGCGTCTCTGTCCGGTGCAGATACTATGGAGACAAGAACATTGGGGATGGTACGATATTTCGCCATGACGTGGGAGACCAGAGATAAGGCGCAATTCGCGAGTAAAGTCGATATGTCTCGCTGTTCCGTTACTGGCTGTCACTGCGATTGCGATGCGATCCCGTCCCAGGGCGGAGAACGCTAGAGAGACGGCGGAGAGCGGAGGGGAATAGAGGGGACGTTTTTTGCCATTTTGG